>WBZZ01004302.1:45000-80000 GCA_019918135.1 Paulinella micropora | reverse complement strand
TTCTCTTCTTCTTCTTCTTCTTCTTCTTCTTCTTGTACTCCTCCCCTCCTCCTCTTCGTCTTCATTCCTCTTCGTCTCACCTCTTTCTCCCTGTTTTCTTTCTTCTTTGGCCCGATAACTTCTTTCGTTTGTTCCGTCCAGGCTTCCTTTTCTCTTTCTTTCTTTCTTTCTTCTTTTTTTCTTTCTTTCTTTCTTCCTCTCTCTCTCTCTAACTCTCTCTTCTCTCTCTATCTCTCTTTCTGTCGATCTCTCTCTCTTCTCTCTCTCCTTTCTGTCGATCTCTCTCTGTGTGTCTCTCTCTCCTCCCCCCCCCCCCCCCCCCCTCTCTCTCTCTCTCTTTGTGTGTTTTTCTCGTCTTCTCGAAAGAATTACATCGGTGAAAGGTCTTAGTCTGAATCAGAGTCATCTTGGGTCGGCTTTTTGCTGATGCCTATAGACGCTAGAATCTTGGATACATCTTCCTCTCTAGGTGCAGGATTACTGGGAGGCTCACTAGGGTGGGCCAACGAATCCAAGATTCGAGTCAGTGATTCACTACGTGGTCTACTTGTAAGAAGCAATTCAGCCTTTCGAGTTGCCGCAGATGGTCCTTCCTCTTTCTTTGGCGAGGCCACGGCTTCCATAATTTTTTCCACGGAGTCCTTGGTTGTCCTGGCTTCCTCTTCATCGTGAGCAACCTTTGCTGCCAAAACAGCTGCTGCCTTAGCCGCAGCAATTGTTTCTGCCGCCTTTGTCTTTTCAGGGGACACTTTGGCTGAAGCTGCAAGATCCTTAAGTTCTTCCCCAGCCACGGAAGACAAAATTCGAGTCAGGGAATCACTGCGTTCCCTTGTCTTCATCAACAATTTTGCCTTTCTGGCCGCGACTGCAGCGCTATCCTCCTCTTGCTTGCCAATCGACGCAAGAATCTTATCGACGGAATTACTGCGTGTATGTGTGTGACCTCGTGGTTTATCAGTTTGGGAGTTATCCATACTCGCGCCTCGTTGTCTATCAGTTTGGGAATCATCCATAGTCGACGATGCTGAATCCTCTCCACCTTTGATATGTGAGCGACTACTGCTAGAATAAAAAGCAGCACAAATCTATTGAAACGAATGGGCAAATGAGAAGAAATTATGAATTGACATCGATATTTCTGAATATTCAAAGGAACATGTATAGTACTTGTTATGAGAGTTATGAATGACATGTTAAACCGTTTCAAAAACCGATGACTCAAGTGGCACTTCAAACCGGAAATATGAAGTCTTTGATTATTGAAAATCATGAGCAACAGGAATAGGTCAAAAATTTATCCATTTCAACTTGGACCTGCCAACGTACTGCAATTGACTAGATTTAGTGCTTTTAAAAAATATACGTAATATATTAAAAATTTTCTGTTTTAACCGGGGTAAACATGAAAAAAACGTCATATAATTATATATATATTATAAAAATATATATATATATATATATATATATATATATATATATATATATTATATATATATATATATATATATATATATATATATATATGTATATATATATATAATATTATATATATATATATATATATATATATATATATATATATATATATATATATATATATATATATATATATATATATATATATATATATATATATATATATATATATATATACTAGCTAGCGCCCGCTAGCTATAGCTATAGCTATATATATATATATATATATATATATATATATATATATATATAATATATATATATATGGATATGTATATATATATATATATATATATATATATATATATATATATATATATATATATATATATATATATACTAGACATATTTTCAGGAACTGATCATGATGTCATCAAACACACTACAAGTAGCGGTGGATCCGGTAGCGGTGGATCCAGAAAAGAAAAGGAATAGAATTCGAAAGTACCTAGTCTTAAGCTTCAAACTGTCCAGATACTTCGATCCAGAGCTACGAAAACATTCATGCAAAACTAGAACAATGAAACAAACTGCTTAATTTAATGAAAAAAGTGCTTTCAAAAATTAAGACATATTCAAAAACAGTGTAAGAATCCAAGTACATTACTTGGTATCAGCAGGAAGAGCGGGGGCGCGCGCCTTAATTGTTCACCATGTGATGCCAACCGTCGTGGCTTTCTTTGCAATTTGCAATGGAGCAGAAGGAACCATCCGCGAACAAGCCATCCTGCAGCTCGCAATCGCTTTCTTCTATGCAGCAGTAGAAATCACATTCCGATCATTGTACTCAGCTTTCCCATCCGGCAGCGTGGCGCCTGTCAATCATGGCTCATTGTGAGCACGTTAAACGTGACATCGCACACGCAGCAGGTGGTCTGGACAGAAGACTCGTTTCCTCTAATATTAATGTAACCTTTCTTCGCAAGGGTCGCGTCGACCTTCCCGTCGTCACTGTCTTCAGAGTCTTCTTCTTTTTTTTCCTCCTTCTCAGTGACATCTTCTTCAGTTGATTCCTTGGGCTTCCTGCCCTTTTTAGCAGGAGACTCTAGAAACTTACGCACACGATCCTTGGTGTTTTGAACTTGAGCAGTATCAATGTCCAAGCAGGTGACGATCATGTTGGCATGAAGGGCGCCGATGACATCCTAGCAAGAGCACATGCAAGCAACCAAGCGGATGAAGAACATCAGAGAGGATTTCTTTAGATAACTCTGTGGGTTTTTCAAACAGGTTTGCTCGTTCGTCCCGTTGCTCAGTAACTTTCTTTTTCTAGTTAGGACAGGAACAACGTAAACGATTAATGTTCAAGCGGATTCCTGGTAAGATTGAGCGTAAATACAGCCTAGGATGTGTAGAACACCACCATGATGCACTTCACTGCCTTGATTCACTTCTGGACGTGTCCCTGGTAGTTGTGGCTCTCCTTGTACCAAAACACAAGTTCTATTGTTTTGTAGTTACACTGATCCAAAGCTTCGACCAAGAAATTGTACTGAGACAGATGATGATGGAAAACGACGATGCGTCTGCTAGGATTGCTGACAACACCGAACTTGTTTAGCAATTTGACGATAATCTCCTTGTTGATTTCAGTAGTGTCAGCAACAAGGTAGGAAATGTTGTAAGGAATGTCAGCGTAAAGCAGGTCTGAAACAAACAAAAAACAAACACAAGGAATGCAGACAACAAAAAAAATATTACATATTTTCAATTGAGGAAAAAGTCAGGGAGACTAAACTTGCCATCCGCGATCTCAGCGTTGGTGACCATATTGAACATGTCATGCACCAGAATCGTAGCGTCGCCGAAATGGATCTGCTGATCTTCAGAGACAGATACATGTTAAAAAACAGAAAAAAATATATTGTATATTTTAAAAACAAAGTCTTCATGAGCATGAAAACAAGATTTCTCAGAACCTGTGGCTATTTAATTTCTTCGCCAATTGCAAGTGCACGTTTGACCGCTGCCTGTATCCAGGTCTTCACGTAAGGTTCCAGGTTCGCAGGTAGAGCTCGCTCCCTCTTTTTCTTCAAGTAGAGGATATCCACAGTGAGATCAATGATTTTCTTGCCTGTTTTGTCATCAAGCTGCGGGACGAAATCAACAATGTAATCCCAGTTCTTGGACGTAAAAGCAGTCGATATCGAAAAGTACCATGTTGTCAGCAAGTGCCAGGATCAAGTCGCGCAGCGAGATCAGGCAGATATAATTCTTCTGCTCCAGAAAAAGCTTCTTCATGGTTTGCTTCACTTCGCCAGCCTTACATTCTTTGAGGTCCTCAATCAATTCTTGCATTTCTGCCACTAGACAGGGTTTGTCCTTGCGGATCCAGTGAAGTTCGTTAATGCAGTCGATGATTGCATGGTTCTTATGGATATCAGCGCGAACGCCACAAGGGGAAAGAAATTTCATCCAGCACTTCCAAAGATCACTTGTGTTTGAAGAGACGTAAGTTCACATTCAATCGAAAGTATGCAAGGCGATGTTGAAAGGGCGAAGTCCTTCTTCCATGTGGTCAGAAACTTGCTGATGGAAGCATCCTTCTGGTCCTTGAGAGGAGCAATGCCAGCGTAACATTGATCGTGCGCAGAAATGAAGTTTTCACCGATGTGGGGGTTTTACGGTGGATGTCAGCAGCAATGTTCTCGAAGTATCCAAGAAAACTGATGGATGAGCGACCTGCATCGTTCCAACGAACGAAACGAAGAGATTCAAGTTGAATGACTTGGAATTTTGAGTTCTGAGGTTCGACTTTGTAAAGGGGCTGTATTACATGGCTGGAATGAAGCACAACAATCGATTGCAGTGGAAACTTCCCTCTCTGAATGGCGTGGTGAAGAAAATTCTTAATCTGGCCCTGGCCCTCGACTGGCAGGATCGTGAAGTCCATCTTGGGCATTTCCTTTTCTACAAGCCCTGCCTAATTCCAAAAAACCTGAAAGTCTTTGAAAGTTCTCTTGTCAACTAAAAGAGGGGAATCCAAGAGATGATTGTCAGACTCGTCCAGCCCAATCTATCCAGGATTGACAACTTCGCGCGAATCTTTCAAGCAACAGACCCACTGGATCTTCTTGTTGGGATCCTGAGATTTCTTTTAAATGTTTGACGAGTTGGTTGACATGTTCTTGGTCGAGTGCACGATCAGTGACAGCCCTGTGAGGTTGGGTAGCGATGGCGTCCGGAATGACATCCACTGTGCGGTAAGTCATGCTGGCAAGAGCGTTGGTGGCTTCCTTTACCTTCAGTTTGGTTTCTGCACAGAACAACAAACAAAAAAATATGATATATTTTTCAACAAAACAACAAAAGCAAAAAGGGCTGACCCTTGATGTATTAATATTCATTCTTCTCAACATCCTGTTTTTCAGCGTCGGAGACAGTCCTGCTCAAGCCTCTTTTCCCCTTCATCTTGCGCTTCTTCTCGGCTGGTTCTGACACTTCCGGCGAGGCCTTAGGTTTGCGTTTTCCAGATTGTTCATGTGTGGAGGCTGAAAAAGAAGACGACGCCGGAGACAGGGGACCCTGGGCTGCGGGAGAAGACGACGAGGACGAAGAGACAGTCGAGGCAGTGGCGGAGGTGCTCTTGGCCTGAGTCGTGGTGGGTCCAACCGCAGTCTTGGGCTGCTTTTGGTCGAGGGGATGGTTCGCAATGGAGTAGATGTTGAGGAACTGCTCGATGAAGAGCTCGAAGAACTACTTGACGAAGAGCTCGAATGATGTGTGTTAGCAGATGCTACAGATGAGGGGCTTTGGGCCTGCCTGCAGCTAGCTGAGCAGAAACACAAGGAACCATGGCACTGTCGGCGGGTGCATCTTCATTTTGGGTTTCGGTTCCCGTAATGTCAGTAGCACCAACACTGCCCTGAGAACTCTCGACGAGGGATGCAGAACGAGCAAAAGAATTGCTGGGATGGAAAACAGAGGCAGAGCAAACCGGGAGAGCCTGCGAATCAGCGATTGTCTCCTTTACCTCCTGTTTGGAACCATCCTAAGTTGAAAAATATAGCATATTTTCAACACGAGACAATGACGACATCGTGGTGGAAGATGTGAGACTCTGATGGAAAGTATGCTATATTTTTCAGAGATAAAAAAAAAACGAAGTGAAATAAAGAATCGTGAGACATTGAAGCTAAAAAAACAATAATATATTTTTATTTGAAGACCTCAGCACGATGATCCATCTCTTGTTGATAGCTTTTGACGTAAGAGTTCGCAGCTCCTACAACCAGGAACAAAAGAAAGAAATCATAGTGACCCAAACACAAAAAAGAGTTTGTGCAAGCATTGCAGCCATGAACTCACATCCCATAATTCAAATATTAGTACTTTTAAACATCAAAAACAAAGTTAAGTGCGCTGCTGAATCAATTTAAATAGAATTAGGTATTATTAAAGTTTGCATGATCCTTTTTAAACTACTTTTAATTAGCTTGAAAAAAATTTTAGTAGTTTTAATGAACGACGTCAGCAAAGTTGTTTGTTCCGGGATTTTGCGTACATTGCGTACATTTATCCACAAATTGCCACATTCCCTCCGGGCCGTATTCACAGAAGGGGCATTGATTTGTCCAAAACAAGGTTTTGATTTTTTTTTGTTGAGAGCAAAAGTCGGTTTGTGTGATTTTTGTCTTGTGTTTTTATTGTGTCTACTGTACTAAATTAAAATGTTTTTGTACATTCTGTCTTCCCACACCATACCATACGCTTCCCTACCAATGTTTTGTGCTTGCAAAATTGCATGTGTTTGCTTGTGTTACGTGCTTTTTTGAAAATGCTTGCCACCATCTTGTTTTTCTTCCCTTCTGTTGCCTACACATTATACCTTGCTGTGTTTTGTGTTCTCATATGTTCCTATACTGTGTTTGTTCACTTTTGCATAGAAATTTGTGTGTGCATGAGTAGTATAGGGTCGCACTTGGGCACAGGGTTTCAGTGCAGTTTCTCTACAGAAACCACACTAAGAGCCGTTATTGTGTTTTGAGGCTACCTATTCTCTCTAAGTTCAAAACAACAATTTCATTAAAATCTCTCTTATTATGAATTTCGTTCTATTTTTCTTCGTGGATTAGACTTTCAGTCATTATCAAATTCTGCGCCACTGCACCGACGCACTAGCGCGCTGGAGTCGTGGCGAGGTCTGGATTTTTTTACCAGAAATTCTCAGTCAAAAAATATAACATTGTGAGAAGTGTGTTTTTCCACTAAGAGCCGTTATCCATTATTTCCTTTTCCTATTTATAACAAATATAGACAGACAAAAGAAAGAAAAACGGCTACCTTTAAATAATTATTATTTAAAGAAATAAAATAAAGACACATATAGGATGACAAACGAAGACACTAAGAGATTTAGAATGTCCAGAGGTTGTTATGGTAAAGAATAACGAAAAGAGACCAATGGTAAAAGTTCAATGGAGAGAAGGAGGAAAGGTTATGTGTAAGAGTTTCTGCATCGGAAAGAAAAAATCAAAAGAGCAAGCATTGGAAGAAGCAAAGAAATATCACGAGGAAAATATAATACCTAAATACGAGGAATGGAAAATTAATTACGATAAAGAAACAAGAATAATCAAAAAAGAAAAGAAGAAAATTTGGAAGCATAAAAATTTTAAGTGTGGATGTGGTGCTGAAATACATAATGGAAACAAAACGCGACATATGAAGTCTCAGAAACATATTTCAGCAGAAAAAGAAAAACCTCCAGTTCCTCCAAGGCCAAGCAAAGAGTATATGGAGAGAATAAAGAAAGATGTCGATGATAGATGTAATATGTGCGGATACATGGAACATAACTGCCACTGCGGTTGCGGGTATGGTAAGTATTGATAATCAAAAAGGTTTCTCTGCGGAAACCACTGAATTTCCATTTAAAGACAAGGAGGGTCCTTATATATAGGGGCACACACGAGGCCACGAGGGGACGACCGATTGAGGCAGACAAATATTTTAATTTTATAAAATTATATTTTCCTTGATATACTATTATCAAACATGGAGACACACACGTATAACGGCAAGGTCTACAGGTTGGATAGATTAAGGGAATATAAGATAAATTACGAAATCAAGTCTGTCAGGGGTCGGGATGTGCTATATATCAAACCGAAGGTAAGGGGGTATAAAATTGATACACCGACAGCCCAAAACTACTTGAACCAAGTAAGAGGTGCGGTGTATTTCGAACACCATGCTATACCAATAGCACCACCTTTACCTACGATTGAAGAGAAAAAAGAGATGAAAGAAAATTACAGAGACTTGTTGCGGTATGGTAATTATGATATCATAAGGGACGACAGCAAGGAACACGAACTAGGAATAAATGAAAGCCGATATGCGGTAAGGATTAACGGCAACTTCCGATCATTCACGATGCGCGATGTGATAAGATTTATTGAGATTGTGTTGAACGACTTTGTAAAACGACAAGCACCCGAAGATAAGGTTAGCCTAGGTATTGAGTTTGTTGATTACTATGGAAAAGTATCAACAGGCTTGCACAAAGTTAATCAAATCTCGGTTGAAAAAGTTTTAGAAAGATTGTCAGCAATATTTCAAAGCAACGAAAGTCTTTACATGGATGAGAACGGAATAAACTTTGATAAATTAAAATTTGTATTGAAATCTGTTAAAATGCCGACGGGCGGGACAAGGCTACAGGTTTTGAACAAATTGGATATATACAGAAAGAAAGGAGTAATCTGTATTACAAACAGCGATAACTTATGTTTAGCACGAGCAATCGTTGTAGTCAAAGCAAAAATTAAAAAACATCCAAAATTCAAGACAATACTAATGGGAAAAAGAAAGATACAGCAGGAAATGGCAGAGACTTTACACGATGAAGCGAAAGTCATTAAGGATGTGTGTGGGATACCAGAAATTAATACATTTGCTAATCACATTAAATACAATCTGGTTATTGTTGAATTTCCTGACAAAATCATTTATAAAACAGAACTACTTGATGCGAACGGAGAACGGC
This sequence comes from Paulinella micropora, assembly GCA_019918135.1. Taxonomy (NCBI): domain Eukaryota; phylum Cercozoa; class Imbricatea; order Euglyphida; family Paulinellidae; genus Paulinella; species Paulinella micropora. Next base: position 71,533 of record WBZZ01004302.1, on the reverse strand, counting down.
TGACTAACCTTTACATTCTAAAGACTGAAGGACATTACGATGCTATAACTGTGATATGAAAGGAAAACTTCTGTGAGTTGTGTCTAAGGGGATACCAAAAAAGACACGCCTGTGAATCAAAATGTAGTATATGTGAAACCAACGGATGTAAGGGAATAAATGACAAGAGCCAGTGGAAAGAATGTGAGAAGTGTAATAGAAAGTTTCCAAACACTGAATGCTTTAATAACCACAGGACGACAAACTGCGATGTTAAAGCAAAATGTAAATCGTGCGGTCTTAATTACAGAAAGAAGGATGAGCACAAATGCGGATATGCGAAATGCCGAAATTGCAAACTAGTGAAACCGCTTGAACACCAATGTGAAATAGTCCAAAAAGAAATCTTACCGCCGTCAGAGCAATACATATTCTTTGACTTTGAAGCGACACAGGACACAGGCGAGCACATTGTTAATCATGCGGAAAGCCAGTATTACGACGGAAGGGGCCCCGCCCCTTTCCAAACCCTTGACGAAAAAGGTGGGGGTATGGTAGGGGGTGAAACCCCCTCCCCTATTATACATAAGAACATTCAAGATTTCTGTAATTGGGCTTTTGACACCAAACACAGCGGATTTACGTTTATCGCGCACAATGCCCGCGGTTATGATTGTCAGTTTATTCTTAAGTGGTTGGTTGATAATGGACAAACTCCATTTGTAATCTATGAAGGTGGTAAGATTATGATGATGACACTTAAGAAGTATCGCTTTATAGATAGCCTAAGTTTTCTTACGATGCCATTGTCAGACTTTCCAAAGACATTCGGGCTTACGGAACTTAAGAAAGGTTTCTTCCCGCACTTCTTCAATACTGCGAAAAATAGAAACTATGTTGGTGTAATGCCACATAAGAAACATTACGGCTACGACACGATGCGAGGAGATAAACGAAAAGAATTTCTTGAATGGTATGACGAACAAGTGAAAACACATAACAGGTTTGATATGGCAAAGGAAATCGCAGAGTATTGTCATTCAGATGTTGATATACTGAGGAAGGGTTGTATAGATTTTAGAAACCAGTTTCTAGAGTTTGGTATTGACCCTTTTCAATATACAACTATTGCGAGTTGTGTTATGGCTTTGTATCGTGCTAAGTTTATGCCAGAGAATTCAATTGCGATATTGAAAGCGGAAAAGCAAAACAGGATGACTTCTAGGGCTTGTGTAGAATGGTTAGCATACAGAAGCAGGTTAGACAAAACCGATATTAAACACGCATTCAACGGAGGTGAAAAAATGTTTCAACTCGAGCAATCTCGTGTGTATGTAGATGGCTGGGATGAGAAAAACAAAACCGCTTATGAGTTTTACGGGTGTCATTGGCACGGATGTGATAAGTGTTGGAATAGCAATGCTTTGAATGTGAAGAAAAATAAGACAATGGGCGAACTATACAAGGAAACAATGAGAAGAGAAAAACAACTTAACGAACAAGCAAAAGTAATAAGTATCTGGGAGTGCGAATGGAGCCTGATGAAAACCAGTGAAAGACTGGCAGAGGATACAAACGAACGAATTACTGAACAAGAAGGACTAAACCCACGAGAGGCAATGTTTGGAGGTAGAGTGAATGCTTTGAAATTATATTGGAAATCACGACATGATAATGAGTATGCGAAATATATTGACATATGCTCACTTTATCCGACCGTGATGTATTACGACCTTTATCCAAGCGGACACCATATAATTATTAGACCAACCAATGAGGAGGAAAGAAAAAGTATGGAAAATAAAATTATAAACAGAGAATATTTCGGAGTGGCTAAGGTTAAGATGCTACCACCTAGAGGCTTACTACACCCAGTCTTACCGAAGGCGGACAGAGGAAAGGTGATGTATTACTTATGCGATAAGTGCGGAATGACAGAGCAACACGGAGAATGTAAGCACACAGATAAAGAACGAGCAATAACTGGCACATGGGCAACTCCAGAAATTTATAAGGCCTTAGAGAAAGGGTATAAGTTGATAAAAGTATATGAAGTATGGAACTGGAAAGAACAAAGTAGTAGCTTATTCAAAGAATACATAAAGACATTCTTGAAAGTAAAACAAGAATCCAGCGGATATCCCGCTGGATGTAATACGGAAGCAGAAAAACAAAATTACATAAACAGCATGGAAATCAAAATGGGTGTAAAGATGGATGAAAGCAAAATATTTAAAAACGAAGGACGGCGAGCAGTGGCTAAGTTGTGCTTGAACTCTTTATGGGGCAAGTTTGGACAGAAACAAAATAAAACACAGAATAAAATGATAAAGGATAAAGATACCTTATACAAACTATTGAACGATAAATCAGTGGATAATATAAATATTAACATAATTAACGACCAAATTGTAGAAGCCAGTTATGACTTAAAACAGGATGCGGTGAGCGACCCGATTAAAACAAATATTGTAGTTGCTTTATTTACTACATGCCATGCGAGAATGAGACTTTACAATATGATGGACAGATTAGGCAATAGGATATTGTATCATGACACAGACAGCGTAATATATACGACTAACAAAGAAATTAATGAGGCGGATGTAGAGACAGGCGATTTACTGGGAGATTGGACTGATGAATTGAAAGGAGCGAAAATAAAAACCTTTGTGGGAGGCGGGCCGAAGTGTTATGGATACTTATTAGATAATGGTAAAGCCAGTATGAAAGTAAAAGGATTTAGTATGAACTATGAAACAAAAAAAGCATTGAATTTACCGAATATGTTAAGTGTAATAAGTTGTGGGCTAGGTATTACGAACACTGAATTATTTGAGAATGGTAAAAATGAACTGGCTGAATTGTTGGATACTGATGAAGAATTACGGATTGGTAAGCGAATTGAGAAATCTGGAAAAGTAGTTATAATAGAAAACAACAAGATAACACGAGATAAACAAAAGAAAAAATAACAAGCGAATACTTAGAAAAGATATTTAGTTTTACATATACGAAAAGACAAGTTATCGGAATTGTAGAGAATGCGATTGAAACTAGACCTTTTGGATATTAATGATATTTGAGAATTGCGCTTCGTGCTACGCACTCTCGCTATGGATTCAACTTGTTGAATCTATAATCTCAAACATCGTCAGCCATTAAAGTATAAAACGATGTTTTGTGATGACGGCAGTCAGAACAAAATATCAAATAATTAATTAATTTTTTTCCATAAAATTTTTTACCACTCTATATAGACCAATGACCACCCTCACCAAATTATGTGAGAAGTTTGAGAAACTCTCTATTGAAAATAAAAAAGAAACATTTTCTCTTACCGATGTTAAAAAGATAATTACTGACGAAATCCAAATGATTGAAAATGCACGGGCAGGCAAGCCAAGGGATATTTTTCCATTCGGTAAGTATAAAGGTAAGAAAATTCAAGATGTAGCGGTTATTGATAAGCCATACCTTGAATGGGTTATGAAACAGCCGTGGTTTGAAAAATTTACTGACATTAAAAGTGAAGTAAAAAAATATATTTGATATTTTTACTAAAAGATTTTTTTAATATTTATATATATCATGTCAGACCTGTTAACCAAACAGGACTACTTGAATGAAATTGAAAAATGGAACATTGACGGCGAAATAAAAAAGCCGACAATTAAATGGACTAAGCCTGACATTGTATCTTTCTATGAGCAATACAAGCCGAGGGACGACAACGTGAAAGTAGTTATTCCGTTGGAGGCCACATTAGAAAAAATGATGGAGGAACAAAGCACTCCTTTTAAGGAAACAGATCTTGTTGTGAGAGAGACTGGAATTACCGAAATAAAGGCTAATGTTGGCGAAGAAATAGCTACTGCTACATGTACAGAAGAAGGATGTATATTAAATAAAGCATCTTGTAAAGAGTGTAAGAAAAAAAATGTGTTATCAGTTTCAATTGACGATGATAGATTTTGCGATGTGGAATGTGTGCTTTCATTTCTAGAAAAAAATGAAGAAATGAATGAAGTTAGAAAAAATAATTTTATCAAGTATTTTAAAAAGTGATATTTGAAAGACAACCCTGCGGGTCGTTTTCAAACATCGTCTTCAATTTATTTTTTTCCGATGTTTGAGAGTAAGCGAAAGTGCGTAGCACGAAGCGCAACTCTCAAATATCAAGGGTCTTCTAACCAAGTAAAAGCATACTGAATACTTATAGTCTGATTTGCAGTAGCCTGTGCTGTTATAGTTAGCCTTTCGCTTGGCAACATGTCATCTAAATCATAATCAGCAAAATTTATACTTTGAGCATCACTAGTATTCACGAATACAACAGCAATCACATTCCCGCCACTAATAGTGGCAGTAGTATCAAACGAAACTAAACTCGTATTTGTATTGTTCTCAGCATACACGGCACCTGTAAGTGTAGCATTTTTTATTACCTTAATGATTACACTACTTTTAGTGTCAGTATTTAGAATATTTAGCCGTCTAGGATACACTATACTATAATTAGCAATAGTGTTTCCAATAATATTAGTATTATTTCTCATAGTAAAAGCATGAGTTGCTACATTCGTCGTATTTGCTGTTCTTTCATAAATAAATCGAATACCTCTTATGATTTCAGTTCCTTCAATAAAGCATCCAACACTGGCAATTCTAAGATTTTGGATTTGCGGATTAGCACCAACTGGTATAGAAGCCAAGAATGGTAAAGTAGTATTATTAAGAGAAGGAGCAGTTTTGCTGTTAGCATATCGTATAGCATGGACTAGTTGAAATAGCCCCGTGTTCGGATTTTCAATATAAAATGATATCTGACCAAAACCTAAGTATTGATATTTAATCTGAAATACATTACCCTTACTAAAATCAAATGCTGGTAAGTAATCTGTTCCATCTGCTTTATCTACATTCCATTGACTTTGTTTAACCTCGGTAATGACAGTGGAGTTGTTTAATTGGTATATTTTCATTACACCATTTTCTCTTGAGAAGAAAAATCCGTCAGTCAAGAAGGAATCACCAATACCTACATAAGATGAATATCCGCCTGCTTGATTTGTATTCCGCAAAGCAGTAAATCTGACACATACACCCATACCAGCACGATATTTAATTTTCTTTTTTGTTTCAATGAATAATCTTGAACCTCCAACTGCCTGTGTTGTTAGATATGCCATAGCACTCTTTTGCTCTAATGTAGCACTAGTAGTGCTTGTGTTCCACTTAGAGGTATTTACATTATACATAAATGTTTCTTGTATAATCGGCGTGTATTGTGATGTTGCTAATTCACCAAATGCTGTTTTTTCAACATTAGTCTCAAGATAACCATCATGCCCTACTTTTACATTTACGAAATCTCCGTCGGGATTTTGTGCTACCAAATTTCTCTGGTGGGACATAGTATATAAACAAAAAAATATTTTTTATTTTTATTATTCTTTTTTAACTCATAAGGATTTCAATTCCCTTAACAAGCACACTTCGTTGAAGAATGGCAAAAGTGTAATGGTTAAGATTATTTCCAGCAGTAGTTGAAACGAACTCATATCGCCTCTCGGTGTCAAGGCTCAGACCACTCACCTCATACCCATCGGTATCCTTATCACATAGTGGGCGGTTATTGTCCCAAGTATCAACATGAAACCAGTTGTAATGATAGACGTCGCTGTTTAGGATGGCACTTCCCTTCAACTTATCCTTCAAAATCATATAGTCCTCATTCTCAGAGGTGTCAATGTCAAATTGTTGAAGACGAGAACCATCCAGAGTTGTATAATATGAAATAATCTTTGCATCCGCTCTGTTATCGTTGTCAAAAGCGGTATTTTTATTTTCATCGTTGTGGAATGCGGAAGTATAAATTCTTCTAATTCTCTCACCCTGTGAGCGGTTCATTTTTACAACGAAATTTTGGCTTGCTGTTGAGAGGTTCTGTTTCCAAGAGATAGGGTATTCAATCTTAAACGGGAAACCTTCTCCCGCAATCTTCTGCTGAACACCAAGGACAACATTTGGGTCAGTCTCTACGGCAAGAAACAGATTCAAGTTTGCAATAGTAGCACCAACAGCCACCTGTGCAGCACCAGTGGAAATACTGCTTGCATCAGTTCCATAGAAAGTAGAGCGGTTAGTTCCCTCCCACACAATTCGCAAATCCAAAATTTCATTAAAACCGATAGTCTTATCTAATTCAAAAATAGTTCCAAAAATCATACCCAACGGAAGTTTAACTTTAATAACAGGGTCAGGGGTCGCATTAGTTCCTCCTTCAAAATACTTTGCCTCCTCAAAAGGAATATTAACAAGGCTATAATTTCCAGCAGTGCTATCGGCGAGAGCAGTATCATTATGACGGCGGGCATTAACAAGTGGCACTTTGTAATAACCTTGAACTGCAGCAACCACTCCAGCAGTATTGGCTGCATCAGTAATTGCCTTTCTTTCTGCTCTAGTTCCAATTTCAACTCTTCCAGCATTACACTTTTGAAGCATAGCCCCGCTAGATACACCCGCCCCGTGGTTTTCAGGTGCCATACATTTTTCATATTTAATTTCGGGCTTCCAAATCATCTTAGTGTAATTGCCCACGTGTTGAAGATTGCACAAATATTGACCGCTTCGGCTTCGCAGTTCAATTCTTTGTATCATAGGCAAGCAATCCATAAACATACGATTATAACCAGCAGATGTGGCAGGGGTGTAAGTAAATCGCAACACCGACCTCGCAAGGTTCAAAGGACGAGTAGGGATTTCAAAGGTGCTTTCATTTCCTCCCGCAGTGGTGAGAACAACATCAGCCGACCCTTCACGGGCAGTAAGTTTGTTCAATTCATACTTACCCGTGAGCAGTTCCTTAGTCTGATGGACTAGTTCTCCTCCGTATTGGACAGGCATTTTTTGTTTTGTTTTTGAAGTAGTGTAAGTTGATTAATACACGAAATATATTTATAGAAAAAAATAAATAATTAAAATAAATTGATATTTTATTCTGACTTCGTCATCATAAAACATCGTAAAAAAATAATTAATGGTTGTCGATGTTTGAGATTATAGATTCAACAAGTTGAATCCATAGCGAGAGTGCGTAGCACGACCATCTCGTAGAGTGATTACGCCCTTCGGGCAGTAAAGCGCAATTCTCAAATATCATCGGGATTTCAGCAAATTGAAGAATGAATTAAATAAACTAAAATAATTAGTTTCACGATAAACCAATAATGTCATAACTATTCCCAAACCATTAAGATTTATTGCTTGGTCGTTTTCGTTCGTCAAGTAAAACCTGAATACATTGTTTGAACTCGCAGATAATGTTTTCCCGTATTCACTACCAGAGCCGTCATAGATGACAGAACCAAAAGGAATTTCGTTGGCTGTGTATATTTCTTGAAGCACATGATTATCACCTTCATTCACCAAATCCGATTGAAGATACAGAGTCTTTTCTCCAGTTAGAATAATCACATTTGGCGATTTAATAAAATCATTGACAAAGAAATATGTTGAATTTCTATCAAAACCCATTACCTCATGAATACGTGTATCAGCATCAAATATAAACCGCGGTTGAATACCTCCGTTATTTGAAACACTGAATGTTAATTTACCATCCTCCGCTTCTGTGTTTGTATTGTTGCTTGAGACTACATAAGTATAATCATTCGGACTTTCTGCCGTCAGTATCTCAGACAACTTATTTTTTAAGTTGTTCATTGTGTAGTTTCCTTCAGGTATCGTAATTAAAGCCTCATATCCAATGTAAAAGTATTATATGGTGAAGCCATAGAGTAATACGATTTCGGCACATAAATATGAAGAATTTTACAATGTGTGGGATTGTCTAGTCCCTTCATATTGACTTCGTGTGTAAAGTTGCTGTCTGTTCCCGTTATTCTATTTTTACTATTTATGTAATAGATACCAGAACTTCTTCCTCCTTGTACTCCATCGTAGGTGCTTTTATAAAAACCACCTACAACCTCAAAAATCTATATATTAGAAAATATCTTTTACAAAAAGGTGTCAAATCCATAACCATTCTGTGACTTTAACTTTTCTGCTTCGTCTTCTTTTAAGTCTGTGTAGCCACTGGCAAATTTAAATTTAATGCCTTTTGCCCGCTCCATTAAAAACCTCATACTATGCCAACCACACGTGTCTGATGTGTCTGATTGTTGCTTTACTTGATTGACCTTCATCAATAAATAAGTATCGGGGTGGCTTCGGTCAATTAGTCTTTTCATTTGTTGTTGAAAGCCTTCTGTCGGCTCGTAAAGTGCTAAAGGGTCATACACTTCAACACTCCTGTCTTTATCTAGACTTATCCATAGGGCCATCCAGTGCTGGCCTTTTTTGGTGCTCGGGTCGGTATTCATTATAAATCCGTATCGCTTTCTTTTTTCTGGATTTAGTTTGTAGATTTCATCACTGGCTATTGCTCCGAGATACCATCCATATTTTTTCATTATGTCGTCTATTTCATAAGTCATTAGTCCCCGCCCCTCACCCTCTTGCTGTGGTTGCTCTTGCTGTTGCTGTCCAAAGGACGCATCACCAACTTCGTTGGTGCGCTCGTCTGTCTGTGGTTGCTCTGGTGTCTCCACGACACTCGGTGGTATGGTTGTCTCCTCTGGTGGTGTTTGGTCTGGCGGTGTAGTCGTATCTGTTGCCGGCTCTGGTGGCGGGGGTAGCGGTTGGGGCATTCCCTCGTCAATATTCAAATCATTTGAAACTTGTTTATCTACATTTGTGTCTATAGTCATTTTGTTCGTTAGAGTATTTACAAAATTATGTTTGTTCATTGTATGTTTCCAATCTTTGCGGGCTAAGTATTTTTTTATTTTCGCTATTGAAAATACCTTATCAATTAATTCTTCTAATGTCTTTGCTCCACTACCTTTTTGCTCATTAATACCCATATACTCTTCATATCTAGCATAACCCGCCACTTTTCTTTTTACTTTTTCCTTTTCATTTCCAACATCAATATTAAACCTTTTAATCATTTCAATAATCCACTTTGAAGTGTCTTTGTAATTTAATTTTTTATGTCCATCACTATCTAGTCTCTTTTTTAAAGCCTGTGCTAACTCTTTTATAGTAATGTTTGGGTGATAAGTTTTTGAAAATGCTGATATTAAAAATTGATTAATTTGTAAATGTTCAAAATGCTTACCCTTTTCTTCTGCTTTCCTTTCTTCCTTTTCAAGTTTTTCTTTATATTCTTCTGCTAACTTTTTCTGTTCTTCTAAAGATGTCGCTGTGGCTATAGCCATCTGAATATCTTGACTGGCTTTTTGTAAGTCTTTACGACTCGTCTTTTTTATGAACTTATCTGTATATCCTGCTAATTTCAGTGTTTCAATATCTTTCTGCTTTTGCTTTTTTTCTTCCTCATATTGCTCTTTCGTTTTCAATGGTGCTTCATCTCCTAAATTAGGTAATGGCGGTGCTTGTGGTGGTGCTCCTAATGGCGGTGCTTGTGGTTGTCCCTGCTGTGGCGGCATAATATATTGATATTGTGGTGGCGGTGGTAATGCTTGTATCCTATTTTTTCTATCTTCTTCATATTTTACATCATCTATGAGTTTTTGCTCTCTTCTTAGTTCTCTGGCTTTTTGTTCTTGTCGTTCCTTTATATCGGATAGTTCATTGCGGTGTATCCTTGCTAACTCATCCTGCCTTTCCTTAGCATCTGCTATGTCTTTTCTTTCTTGCCTCTTCTTTTCTTCTTCAGCATCAACTCGTGCTTTTTTCTCTTTTTGGTCAATCTCATCAATCTTTTCGTATTTCTCCTTTCTGAGTTTGTCTAAGTGGTCATTAATGGCGGTTCTAGTATTTTGTTCAATCTCCGACAAACTCTGGACTTTTCGCAAGTCTTCTTTTTGCTTAGGTGCTCGCTTTGATTTTGGTCTGCTCAAGTATTTCATAAAAAGTTTAACAATTTGAAGTGTGCTCATATCATTTGTCTTTTTACCGAAATTAAGATAATATTTTTTACCCTTCTGGATAATATACGGCTTCCCGATTTTATTCCTATAAACCCGTGGTGGACGGACTTTCGCCTTTGATATTTTAGAATTGCGCTTCATGCTTCGCATTCTCACTATCGATTCAGCTCGCTGAATCTATATTCTAAAACATCGTTTTTTTATTTTAGGAAAAAAATAATGGTCGTCGATGTTTTGTGATGACGAAGTCAGAACAAAATATCAAAAATATCTTTTAAAACTAGACACAACACATGTGTTGTGTCGTTTGTCCGCAAGCGGACTAAAACTTCAAAGCCCCACGTCCTCTCTGCTTACCATACCCCAGTCTTGATGCTACAGCACCAACACTACCAGCGTAAGGCACCCCGACACTACTTAATGCTCCCGCAGTCCTAGAGATTAACTTATTATTGCGAAGAAATTTATCAACAGCCATTGCGGTTTTGCCCACTTTTTGCCAGTTAATTTTACCGCCAGCCTGCCCCTTGCCCTTTTTCCGTCCAGTTTTCTTTTTACCTCCAGCCATATTTGTGCTTGACTTAATAGTTCGTTTGCCGATTGTTGGAATGACTTCAACACGAGATGTCTTCACTACCATTATACTATAGAAAGATTTAAAAAATCTTTCAGCAAAAAAAAAAAGAAAAAATATTTATTAATTCTAAAAATATTATTTAAATCTTTGTGAGAAATTTTTCTTAACTCATCATCAACACTTGAGACATAAAGAAAATTAAATCTCTCCTTTGTTGCTTCGTGATACTTTTGAAGAAAGTAATCAAAGTCAAAAGATAAGTCTAAGTGTTTATACACGAGTTCCATTTTGTCCTGAGATTGGCCCGGAAAGATTAATAAATAATCTAACTGCTTAATGGCTTCTGGCCGTAGGTCGTTTAAATACTGGCTTGACATAATCACCTTTGATTTATAGTGTCTGTTCTTTTTTAACAAATCACTTACGGACTTGTCTCTTAATCCACTCCCTAAATCATCCAAAACAAAAACAACCTCTGGAGAAATATACTTGCTGGGTCGTTCTTTCGGTGCCTCCGCGACGCTCTGTTTCTTTTCTTTTCCAAAGTATAAAAATTGTGGTTTCTCTATTTCTTCTTTGTCTTGTTTTACTTCTCCTTCGTGTTGCTCGTCCTGTCTGTTCAGTTTGTCTAACTCATAATCAATAACATTTACACCATCTGATTTAAGAAAGGTATATATTGCCATCGGGTTGCCTCTGTTCTTAAAGTGCTTTACCATTGCTTTATAAATGTAGTCCTTATGTATCGTTGAAGCAATAATTACAATACGGGTTTTTCTGTCTGTCGTCCGTTTCAGTATTTCAAATAGTGCTGTTGTTTTCCCGCTCTTCTTACGGGCGAGTAGAAATATGTTGGCATACGGCTCATTAAATAATTTATAACCTTTTGCTTTTTTTTTTCCATCACCCTCTTGTTTTACTGGCTTCACCTTAATGCTATTAATCTTTTCCATGCTATATTCTAAGCCAAAAATTCTAGGCACACTACAATTCGGCCTGCTAAATTTCCTGTGTCAATATTTCCGCTGTCAGTTTCAAGGACTTTAAATGTATATTGTCCGTCAGTCCATCCAACGACACCTAAATTATAACTAAGGTTTGAAATGTTTGCTGTGGTGCTGTCCGCAAATGTTCCAATAATTCCAATTCTATCCATGTAAAGAATTCTGGTTTTTGTCTCGGTCTGGTCGTTCATATAGTGGATAAACTTAACATTCATTTTGGTGGGTGTGAATGACATTTGAATATTTTTATTAAATGTTTTGCTTCCTCCAGCAAAATCATTGCTCAGAAAAATAATCCGCTGATATTTGAACACACTCATCATATATTTTGTATAATATAAAAAAATGATTTTAATATTCTTGTTTGTGTGGTCTGCTATTTCGCGGACTGCCTGCGACTTTTACTCACGGGTCGGCGATAAAAAAAATGAGAGTTGTGCTTATTGTATTCAGAAAGGAATAGAAACAAAATTTAAATGTGTTTTCATAAATAACGGAAATAATATGTGTCGTAGTTTTGAAGATGCTTTGCCATTAATGTGTGCCGGCGATACTTCTTCTTGGTATAGGACACATATATATGAATGTTCACTTCTTTGAACTAGAAGGTGATGGAAGGCAAATGCCGATAAGCAATGTTAAAATACCGACATAAGTGTTAGCAACCTCGCATGGTAAGTTCTTTTCAGATAGCCTAACTATACAAAGTGTTATAATGGCAATAATGATACCCATTTGAAATAAGTATTTAATAAGTCGGCTATCTGTCGGTCTGTTTTTTATACAACAACAATTCCAGTTATCTTCCAATTCGTGCTCTATTTTTTTTCCTCAGTCTTTAGTTCTACTTCAAGAACACGGGACTTTAATTCTGGAGTTAGTTCGCCATCCATATCCATAATAGGCGGGGGTCTGTGAAATCTAGTCGTATTATTTGACATTTTCTCTAATTTCTTGTAGTATATTCATAAGATTTTTATTTTCTTTTTCTAAATTAACTACCTTTTCCGCCATGTGTTGAAAAGCGCTGACTAATATTGGTATGAAGTCCGTGTATGATATACCTTCAAAGTTTCCATCCCCATCGTCTGCTTTTATTCCACTTTCAGATACAAATTCTGGAAATATTTTTTTTACTTCATCCGCAATAAATCCGTGGTTCTTTTTCTGTTTCTTTTCGTCTGATTTCAAATAATATGAACAGCAATTTATTTTCATCAGTTTATCACAACAATCCCCGCAGTCTAGTGTTTTAATATCTGATTTTAATCTCCTGTCTGAACCAGAAGACCAAACATTCGCTCCCGCAGCCAAAAACACATAACCTGTATTATTTTCACCGTTTGCTAATGAAGTTGACCAAGCATGTAATAATCCACCTGTATTCATTACTACCGCATAACCTGCTGAGTCTCCTGCTTTCATAAATATTTGTGGGTTGGTCGTATTGTTTGGTCTTTTTCTTAATGTTGAAAATCCGCTGGATGCTGTCGTCATGCTTGTATCACTCTGAGCATAGATTACTCCAGTCCCCCTCGCATAAAAATTCAAGTCTTGGTTTGTGTTGCTTCAGCATATATTGAGTTATAACCAAAACCAACTCCCTGCGTCCCGTTGCTGTGTCTAAATTCAACACCGTTAGAAGATGGGCTAAGATTGGCTGTGACATATAACCCGACTGGTGTAGCATGAGACCCACTTCTTGCTTCCCCGCGTATGTTGACTGTGCTATTAACAACAGATATACCCGCATTTGCCGTTATTGCCTTTGAAGCAGTAATTCCCGCATTACCAATTCTAAATAATTCATTTGTGGCACCATAGTAAAATATGTGATTATCAGTTGTAGAATTAACATTGTACATCATTGTATCTTGTTTGATACCAAATCCATTAAAAGCAGTCGTGGAGCCTGTTCCACCATCCCACAAAACTAATTTGTTATTCGTGTTTGTATATCCTGACCTATCTATGAAAACACTTTTTCCAGCACCTACTACTATATTGTCGCTTGTTGTTAATGTTGTTGTTGATATACCAGCATTTGCCGTTATTAATCCGCTTGCGGTTGCCGTTGTTGTTGATATACTCGCATTTGCCGTTATCAATCCGCTCGCCGTTAGTGTCGTCGTTGATATACCCGCGGTTGAAGTAATTGTTGTTCCCGTTATTGTTCCGCCATTTGTTATGTTGTTTGAGTTCATGTCTAAGGTACCATAAAACCGCATACCGCCAGCATTGTTAAAACGGACAATGTCAGACGAAGCACTTTTATTATCCAAAAGTTTTGAAATATAAAGTCCCGCCCCTTTTACATCAGATGCTACATTCGTGAATACATAACCTCTTTGGTTCGCGGTTCCGCTTGTAGCAGTATTTAGAGTAAATAAGAAATATTGGTAATCACCTGATGTCTGTGAAAAGAATATATCTCCTCCATTTTGGTTTAATATCCTCGCCCCATTATATGTAATATTTCCACCATTAGTGATAGTTTGATTATTAAAATCGGCATTGTTCATTAAAGTTAGATATTTTATCACAGTGCTCGCCCCGTTGAATGTTTTACTTCCTGTTATGGTTTGGTCTGTTGATAGTTTTACATTTTGCCCGTCCAATGTGTCCACATACCCTTTTGTCGCGCCATCGGCCGCTAATGTCGGAGTTCCAAGGTTGGCTATTTTGCTACTATTACAATCTAGCCCCGAAGCATTTACCCAACCGACGATTGCCCCATCAATAATAAAACTTATTTTTTTCGCATTTATTTCAAAGTTATAATTTACACCAGTGCCCATATCAAGGCATCCGATAGTTCCTATATTGGCTGTGGAGTTAAAAACCACGAATGTTCCCTTTGTTGTCGCATTCGTTGAATTTCCTGTTATTTCAAGACCACTGCTAAATGTCTTGATTCCTGCTATGGTTTGGTTTCCTGTTAGTTTCACATTTTGCCCGTCTTTTGTATCTACATAACTTTTGTTTGCTCCATCCGTTGTTGCTGATGGTGTGGCTAAGTTTGTTATTTTGTTGTTATTCAAACTTAATGTTGTTCCAGTTGCGGTTATAATTAAAGTATTACCTGAATATAACTCTACATACGAACCCGTTATTTGTATCGGATACCAAGTCGCTGTTGCTGTCTTTTGTGCGGCAATCATTCCTATTTTTGTATCAAAGGCTATGCCGATGCCGTCAAAAGTAGAAGGATTGGACGAACCACTTACTTCTAAAGTTGATGTAAATTTTTTATTCCCTGCTATGGTTTGGTCTCCTGTTAGTTTAACGACAGAAGTGTCAAGAGTAGAAACATCCACACCATCAACCAAATTCACATTTGTTATGCTTTGGCTTTTCATATCAATACCCGCACTAGCATTTATTATACTGCTGAATGTCGTAATTCCTCCTATGGTTTGGTCTCCTGTTAGTTTGACCACCGAACCATCAACTGCGAGATTTGCGAGATTAATTCCATTATATGTAGAAGCCCCTGAAAAAATAGCATAACCATTCATATTTAGTCCTCCCGTCATACTGGCTGTGCCGTCTAATCTAAGAAAAGGTGGTGTGGTGTTTCTCCATTGCCCTGTGCTATAAATGAGTAATTGGTTATCTGCTGGTGTGCCCGTTATTAGCACATCGCTATGTGAGTCTATACTTCCACTCGCTGACACCTTATTATTATTGTCTTGATGCTCAAATATCCATTCATCAACATCTTTGGTATTTAGTAAATTAACTCCTGTTATATTCTTCCTTCCCATACTAATGTTGCCTGTTTCATCAACATTTATCGAAATGTTTTATTCACCCAGTTTATTGAGTTATATGTTAGATAACTATTCATCGCCACTGGTGCTGTAATGACTACATCTGAAAGTGTGTCAATTGAACCAAGGGCTGTATTCTTCCATTTGCCTTCTACATCGTTGTAAGTTAAGTATTGTCCGCTTGCTTGTGCAAATATGTTTGTGTCTATCAAATTATATAAACTGGTTTGGTGCGGATTAGAAATATTAGAGCGGTGTTGAGTTGAGGCTTTTACTTCGTCATTATCCCTTACTCGTTGCTCTGTATAGTATAAACGGCTTCCTTCTTTGATATCCGTAGTTGATTTTAAAGCGAGCCGTGTGTCAAAGCGGTTATCAGTCCAATAATAATTAAGTCCTTCTTTTAGGTCAGTTGTTGATTTTAAAGCGAGCCGTGTGTCAAAGCGGTTATCTGTCCAATAATAATTAAGCCCTTCTTTAATGTCCGCGGTGCTTTTGGTAGCCAGTCGTGTATCAAATCGGTCGTCAGTGTAATAATAATTAAGTCCTTCTTTAATGTCCGCGGTGCTTTTGGTAGCCAGTCGTGTATCAAATCGGTCGTCAGTGTAATAAAGATTTATTGGGTCTGCATCTTCTGGCACTCTGTCTGTATTCAGACCAACTATGTTTGTGTTGGTAAGGTCAAGGTTGGCGATTGATAGGCTGTCTGTCGCGATTTCTGACAAGCCGAGTAATGATTTATATTGCGACATTATATTAATTAATTATTTATTTAAAAATACTAAAATATATTAATCTTAGTATAAATGCCGTCTCCCGAAGCAAGTCGTAAGAACTGGGGTAAGGCTGTGGAAAGTATTAAGAGTAAGAAACAGCAAAAGGTCGAAATAGCAAAAGAGAAATTAGCAAAGTGTAGAAAGGCTTATGTAGGCGATGATGAAGAGATGGAGGAAAAGATAAACCGCATGGCGGAAATGGGTGTTGCAAATGATATCATTAATGGAAAAGACCAAGATGATACGCCAGAAGAAAGCAGTGAGAGCGATGAAGAATGTGATTTCACAGATATTATAGCAGAAAAAATGGCTAAAATGAAAATAAGGAGAAAGAAAGCGGAAGCAAAAAAGAAAGTAAGTAAAAAGCCTGTGCCTGAGCCTGAGCCTGATGAGAGCGAAAGCGAAAGTGAAGAAAGCGAAGAGGAAGAGCCGAAGCAAAAATCTAAAAAAGGAAACGGAAAGAAGTCAAACATATCTGTTAATGTTTATAATCAAGCAGAGAAACCAAGCAAGAAAGAAAAAAATAATGATGATGTCTCAAGAATGTTTTTAAAATTTTGATATTTGTTTAGAAAATCTACGATTTTCTTTTCAGACTACGTCTTCAACAAACATCGTCTGCGATTAAATAAAAATAAAAAGAAAAAACGATGTTTTAGAATAAGTGAGAGTGCGGAGCACGAAACGCAATTTTAAAATATCAATGGACAGCAAACATAGTCAGCAACAAGAAACTCCTGAGCAGACAGAGCGGAAAGAAAAACTTGAAGAAGTGGCCGAAATACATTTTCAATCAAAGCCCGCTAAGATATGGAACACGATAACATCACCAGAAGCAAAACCACTAAGTCAAGTATTTATTGATTTAATGGATATGTCAAAGGTGGCGACAAAGAAAGGTAATGCTAACTATAATTTTGGATTAGTTGCTATTGATGTACATAGCCGTCGTGGGTGGATTGAGCCAGTCAAAAATAAAACAACTGGTTATGTCTTAGAAGGGTTAAAAAAATATTTACAAAAAAAGTTCCTGAAAGAATTACTTCAGATAATGGTGGTGAGTTTAAGGGACAAGTCAGTGAATATTTCAGACAAAATAATATTGAACATAGAACTGTCCAAGTAGGCGATCACAGAACAATGGGTATAATTAATAGGTTTATTAGAACAATACGAAATGAATTAAACTTAATATGGGAATTTAATGAAAATTTTCAATGGGTTCCTATCATTCATGAGGTTGTTGATGCTTATAATAAAACATATCATACAACAATTAAAGCAGTGCCGATTAATGTTTTTGAAGGGACTGAAAAAAACACTCAAGAAATATATAGAAATCCTTTAATTAATGAATTCACTAAGGGTACAAGAGTAAGAAAGGAATTAGAAAGAACTATTTTTTCTAAAGGGGATAAGCAATTCAGCAAAACTATATTCAAGGTTAAGGGCCGTAAAGGCTTCAAAGTTATACTATCAGAAGAGGACTTAGTCCGACCGTCAGAATTATTAAAGACTAATGTTGAAGAGCACCATAAAGAAGAAGAACCGAAGGAGCAGTTATCGGAAAAAGTTAAACAAATTACAAAAGAGAAAAAAATCTTAATTTATTAAAATCATTGGATGTAAAACCGGAAAACATACGGAGCAGTGCTAGAATCAAAAAGAAAAAAGAGATTATGGATTTATAATATTTTTAATTATTTTATGTTTGAATGTATTTCTTATGTTTTGTGGTTGTCTCATGAATTTCTTTCCCGTTTATCCTTATAGTTGAACCACATTCACATTTTATTTTTTCTATACTTAAATCATTATTTGAAAGATTAATTCCTTTCATTCTTAATTCGTGATTGCTTGATAAAAGATGTCGTGCTTTGTAAGCATTTGTTGTCTCTTCACCACATTTACATATAAATTTTTTCTTCATCCATTCCTTATTCCATTTACTTTTGTATTGTTGTTTATTTTGCTTAACTCGTTCATAATTGTATTTTTTCCAAACTTCATATTTAGGTTTTATGTTTTCTTCATAAAACTTGTTTGCTTCCTCTAGTGCTTGTTCTTTGTTTCTTTTTCCATATTGTGAAAAATTAAACCTCTTCTTTTTTACTTTACCTTCTTCACACCATTGAACTACAACGAATTCACATGAACCTGTAATTAATTTTGGTCTTGTTTCTTTTATAATAAATACTCCTCCCTTTGAAATGTTGATAGGTTGCTCTTTTGTGTCTGTCATTTTTATATATAGGATATTATATTATGTCTTTAATATGAATATATATGTGTCTTTATTTTATTTCTTTAAATAATAATTATTTAAAGGTAGCCGTTTTTCTTTCTTTTGTCTGTCTGTATTTGTTATAAATAGGAAGAGGAAATAATGGATAACGGCTCTTAGTGGAAAAACACTTCTCACAATGTTATATTTTTTGAATGAGAATTTCTGGTAAAAAAATCCAGACCTCGCCACGACTCCAGCGCGCTAGTGCGTCGGTGCAGTGGCGCAGAATTTGATAATGACTGAAAGTCTAATCCACGAAGAAAAATAGAACGAAATTCATAATAAGAGAGATTTTAATGAAATTGTTGTTTTGAACTTAGAGAGAATAGGTAGCCTCAAAACACAATAACGGCTCTTAGTGTGGTTTCTGTAGAGAAACTGCACTGAAACCCTGTGCCCAAGTGCGACCCTATACTACTTGCATGTGCTTTTTTCCCCTATAACGGACAGCATAAAGTTGCTGCCTCCTGTTGCTGTCCGCCATTTTGTTTTCGTCCCTTTTGTTGTCCCTGCATGTTGTTTTATTGCAAATTTTTGTGTATAGTTGTTGTATGCATGTTGTGTGATTGAAAAATGCTTGTGTGCATGATTGGTGTGTTTGTTTTCGCTGTGAGAGGGGGTTGTGAAATGTCGTTATTCTGTTTCTGTCTTGTTACTGTTTGCCCTACTTGGCACTCTTGTGAAATACATGTATCCTATATCTGTTTTCTTTGTTTTCTCTTAGCTTACATGTTGGCTGTCTTGAACATGCACAAAACGTGTGTTTTTATGTTTGTTTTCCTTGTCCTTGTCAGCTTTGTTTTCCTTATCTGTCTGTGCACTTTTTTTTTCTGCAACTATTTTATGTGTTTGTGTCAAATACCTTTCCCCTTGCCTTGACCTGTGTTCCTACATTGTATTTACGTGTCCCCCAAGTAATCCCCCTCTTCAATTCACATTTTCATTCACGTTTTCCGTTGCCACTCACGACATGTATGCTTGTATTTATCCATTTTTTTTTTTGGTGTCTCTCTGCTTGTTCACATTCACCTATGTGCTATATGTAGTCTTTTTTGCTTTTCTGTGTTTGTTCTTGTTGTATATGAGGTGCTCTTGGAATCTGATGATAAATTTGTATTTTTTTCAGGGTGTCTACATGCAGGCTGCGCTTCCTTTGGTGAACGACCCCGTCTTTGGCCCTCCCCACTTCGCCGACCTCATGTCAGAGCGTCAGCTCACTGACTTGGTCGAGGGGTGGAATGTGGGGTGGCCTGCTGCGGTTCCTGAGGAGGAATACGCGGTTACCTTGCGCCGCGTCATTTATGCTGCCTGGCCCCAGCACGTTGGGGTGGGGGGGTCCCGCCCCCCCTCCGCACCGAACGTAGGGAGGTCTCGCTGCACAACGTGGCAGCAGCCCCCCCCAGACCTGGCATTAGGCCAAAAACAAAATTCAATAGCTACCAAGACTTGTTTTTGCTCCCCCGGCAAACCCCGGTAGCCCTGGCACGTCGTGCCTTAGGACAGCAAGTCCTATCTGCCATTACTCTTAGGCGGGGTGCAAAAAGCAACCTTGATTTCAAAGTGATGTCGGACTTTGAACACCCCCCCAGTACCGTCCGTGCCCTCAAAGAGGGCACGGGCGTTAACATCGTCTACGACACGGTCAGTGACGACCAGTCACTGCCGTTCCGGGTGTTTTGGTGGTGGGGTTCCCCGACTTACATAACATCGCTTCTGCCATCACCGGGCAGCCACCAAGTGTGGATATGACGTGAGCGTCCTGACTGCTTACAAGTCAGAATTGAGGAGGGTTGCGACAATCCTGAAGGACAAAGATCACGTTGTCAAACAAAGAAAACGTGCAGAGCCCGAGGAGGTCCCCCCCCCTTCTTTTTTTTTTTTTTTTTGTTTTTTTGTTTTTGTTTTTGTTTTTTTTAGGTGTGGACATCAAAGTAATTTCACCATCAACTGCAAAACAAAATATTAAGCCTCAGAGATATTTCAGTGCCTTATTATTAATAAAATATTTTATTACTACTGATTAATTACAATATTAATGCACGTAAGCCTGTTCAATAGTTCTTCTCTGTCAATGGCTGATGCATTTCTGCACATGCGCCTCCATCGTCTCACCCGTGAGGGGAGTACGAAGAATTGACGATAAGCTCTAATGACACCCCCGCAAGGGCAGTTCCAACACTTCCAGACGGGCCGGTATGTTCAATGAAAATACTGGTCCAGACGGATCGGTATGTTCAATGAAAATACTGGTGGCACCGACGGGAATCGAACTGGCGACAGGGCTCAGATGGTAGAACTTGACCACTGGGCTATCACGGTGTCCAATAATAATAATAATAATAATAATAATAATAATAATAATAATAATAATAATAATAATAATAATAATAATAATAATAGTGCTTCTCTGTCAATGGCTGATGCATTTCTGCACATGCGCCTCCATCGTCTCACCCGTGAGGGGAGTACGAAGAATTGACGATAAGCTCTAATGACACCCCCGCAAGGGCAGTTCCAACACTTCCAGACGGGCCGGTATGTTCAATGAAAATACTGGTCCAGACGGATCGTTACGTTCAATGAAAATACTGGTGGCACCGACGGGAATCGAACTGGCGACAGGGCCCAGATGGTAGAACTTGACCACTGGGCTATCACGGTGTCCATAATAATAATAATAATAATAATAATAATAATAATAATAATAATAATAATAATAATAATAATAGTGCTTCTCTGTCAATGGCTGATGCATTTCTGCTCATGCGCCTCCATCGTCTCACCCGTGAGGGGAGTACGAAGAATTGACGATAGGCTCTAATGACACCCCCGCAAGGGCAGTTCCAACACTTCCAGACGGACCGGTATGTTCAATGAAAATACTGGTGGCACCGACGGGAATCGAACTGGCGACAGGGCCCAGATGGTAGAACTTGACCACTGGGCTATCACGGTGTCCATAATAATAATAATAATAATAATAATAATAGTGCTTCTCTGTCAATGGCTGATGCATTTCTGCACATGCGCCTCCATCGTCTCACCCGTGAGGGGAGTACGAAGAATTGACGATAAGCTCTAATGACACCCCCGCAAGGGCAGTTCCAACACTTAATAATAATAATAATAATAATAATAATAATAATAATACTATGATATAATAATATTAATATTAATATTAATAATAATAATAATAATAATAGTTCTTCTCTGTCAATGGCTGATGCATTTCTGCACATGCGCCTCCATCGTCTCACCCATGAGGGGAGTACGAAGAATTGACGATAAGCTCTAATGACACCCCCGCAAGGGCAGTTCCAACACTTCCAGACGGGCCGGTATAATAATAATAATAATAATAATAATAATAATAATAATAATAATAATAAGAATAATAGTGCTTCTCTGTCAATGGCTGATGCATTTCTGCACATGCGCCTCCATCGTCTCACCCGTGAGGGGAGTACGAAGAATTGACGATAAGCTCTAATGACACCCCCGCAAGGGCAGTTCCAACACTTCCAGACGGGCCGGTATGTTCAATGAAAATACTGGTCCAGAAATAGACCGATATGTTCAATGAAAATACTGGTGGCACCGACGGGAATCGAACTGGCGACAGGCCCAGATGGTAGAACTTGACCACTGGGCTATCACGGTGTCCATAATAAGAATAATAATATTAATAATAATTTATTAATCCAAAAAAATCCTCATCCGCCCACATCCTCTCCTTGCTGAGACCGATGACCAGGTCTAAATCAACTCAGGCATCAGCTTCAGCGCGGCACTCTTCTTCATGTTTCTGAAAAGATATTTTGTACACATAGTACTTAGCGCAAATTGAGCAACGGAACTTGTAGTCTTTTTTCTTGTACCCCCGGAACTGGAGCTCTTTGACACGATAGTTAGCCTGTCACGTAAAAGCTCTAACATCCACGTATCGCGACGAGTGTTACGCTTGAAAAAAAGCTGTGAATGCATGTTGTTCACTAGCTCCAGCGACTGACAAGAAAACCAGTAAATAGTTCCGTGAAGCTTCAAAAAAAAAGTGATATGATTAACGGTAAGATGCACGTATGGAGTAACTTGATGAAATCCGGATCGAAAGTACCGTAAGGATATACATCCGGGCCTTCCGGCGCATAACGGGCCCATTCTCACCCCTCCTCACCTCCTTCCCATCCTCCCGCCAGTAAACGATATCGTTTGGTTCACCGCCTCTACCAGGTACCTTCAGATACCAAGTCCCATCCTCGATCAGTCAAAGGATGAGCGGGGCCTTGGTATTTCATAGAAGTTAGTTCAAGAAACAAAGTACGAGTTTGTTTCTGCAACAAATCCGCTTCCGTGTCAGTGAAAATGTGCGGATTGTTGATTTTGCGAAATTGATTCCACCAGCCCGCGCAAAAAGTCTTTAATATTTTTCCAGCGGCCCGTGCAGAAAATATTTTCTAGATTCAAATTGTCATCGTAAACTTCCGACATAAAACGACGCAACGTTACACCGCGATCAAGTCCAGTTCATTCATGATTTTTTTTTTCGTCATTATACCGACATTTGAAACCGGAAATTACCTTTCCCGCCCGGTTTTTACCTGCAAGTTGATCTTTGAAGTGCGCGAGTCTTGAGTCAAGGGACGCGTACGGTGAATCAAGCGGAATGTCCAAACTCCAAGGGACACGATGCTTTCCTGTTAAAATCTCTCGTATAATATAGTCAGTCATCCGGCCGCACACACGCAGCATCATGTGCAGCAAGTCTGGTATGTGTCTTTCAAGCGGGATGTAATGAAAAAGTGATTGTGCATGTTTTTTCGGGTTGTGATGCATCATCAGTGCTCTTTCTAGTCACACCCCACTCTACCTCTAAATCTGCTCTATCGTCTGAATGGCATGTGCACAAAAAACAAGAGTTATCTGAAGAGGCTGCTTTATGCCCGGTGCATGAAAGCAGCCACTTCATGTCACCGGTCACAAAAGGTTTAACCTTATAATGCCGGCCGGTTTCCGGGGATGTCCATCCATGTTGTTCAAGTTGCTCCAGGTAAGCTAAAAGCTCACCTACAAGTTATTAATAAAAATTTATATCAATAGTATTAATAAATAAAACTAATTCAATTATAATATTAATAAAACTAATTCAAGTATTAATAAAACTTATTCAATTATTAAGAAAGTTTTATTGTTAATAACTTAACGAAAAGAGAGAGAAAGAGAAAGATCGGGGAAAATATGTGTAGAAGAGAAGTGATGTTATCTTCAACATAGATTTTCCCCTAGTAACCGAGAAGCAAAAAGAAAAAAAGAAAAAGAAAAAGAAAAAAAGAAAGAAAAAAAAACAAAAAAAAACAACAAAAAAAAAACAAAAAAAAAGAGTTTTGACGTTAACACTGCCCCATCCCTCATCCACTTGGTCTCCAACTCAGTGAGAATGCTGTAAACGTTTGCACTCGCAGACAAACAGTCTGCTGACAGTTTCAGATCGTACTTAAGGTCCACGTCCGCTGTGAGCTCTCTCCTCTTCTTCGTCAACTACAGTCACACAAATTGCAGAAAAGAAACAAACAAAAAAGCAAAGCCAACCTGCTGGCCCGAGAGAAAGGGATGCTTCACTGCATGCAATAAAGAGGAGATTTGGTTGTCGGACATGACGTTGCAATCCATGTGCAACAGGGCCTGGTATGCTAAGTTCTCTATTTGTTTCTCGTCAGGCATGGCAGCATAGTTTTTATACATGTCTTTCACCATTTCATCATAATCATTCACCTCTGCTTCTGTCCACCTATGCTCCTCACCTAACATTCGCCTAATCTCCCCTACCACAGCCCCACACCTCTGCTTTCTCTGTCTCCTAGTCTGCTTGGACACCTTCTCTTCCTTTCTGATCTTGGGCACCCTACACACTAGCACTATCTCTTTCCCCGTCACATACTTATCTATTCTACACCTATCATCTGTCTCCTGCCACTGCCACATCTCTCGCAGGTATGGCTCTCCTGCCCTACCCACACACCCATGCGCATCTGGCACTTTTACTGGCGTCATCTTCTCCCTCTCTACACTAGCCCAGTACTCCTTTCTGGTCATGTAATGTACTCCAGCCCCTTTCGGGGTGATGACAGAAAATTTCATTTCATAATTATCGAGAGATTCTGCCCCCACTTCGAGAGATTCCGCCCCCACTTCGATGCCCGTGCAACTGCCATACTGCGAGACTCGTTCCCTTGCCTCTCCAACACGCTCTTGGTCGTCGAGCTTGGATCTTTTTTCCACCAACGTGTCGGCACGTGTATCACTCTCAGTCCTCTTCTTGTTTTTGTCAAAAGTCTTTCTCTGCTTTCGCCAGCCTTTGGATCCGCGACTTGGAGGCATGGGGAAGCTTCGCACCAAAGTCCCAACAGACTGCGCCAGTCCTTAAAAAAGTTGACAGGGTTTGTCTTTTTGGCTGGCATGGCCTGGGCCGGCCTGAACATTTTTTAGGGTAAAAGGTCCCAAAAACCTCAAAAATCCAGGAAAAGTCTCCTCCTAAACTACTTCACCTTTTTTAAAAAGGCTTCAGATTCAGAAAGCTCGTCATCTGAAGGGGTTCCGACCAACTTTTCAAAAATTATTGTCAAATTTTACACAAAATGTTTTTTTAATGCAGAAAACACAAAATTTTTAACCGTTATAACATTTGAAATTCAAATTTTTTTAAATTTTTTTCAGTGGGAACCCCATCCCATCGTGACCTTTACAACACAAAAAGAATTATTAACCAAAGTTAAAACGCTTATTTTGCCTCCGTTTTACCAACGCTTAAAATGCCTAAATTACATATGACTTGTTCAAATTTAAGCAACAACTACAACAACAGACACAAAGCAACAACAAACAACTAGAACAAAAGAGAGAGCTTGCTGATTTGTAGGAGCTTGCGACTTTGCACCTTTCTACAAGATGTCGTACAGCTTCGCGTCCCAGGTCACACCCTCTTCATGCCAGCCCTCAAAGTAAGCTTCAGTCAGGCACAGTTCATCCATCAAGGCAAACATCTTGAAATCTCCACCTTGATCTTTGCTTGCGTCACTTACAAACACCTGGATGTGCAAAAGTCGAGGGATGTAGTTGTAAACAGCACCTCTTTGCTTACACTCAAACCTTCACACCAAACCGAGATAGATTTTGATCTCGACTCGACCCGTGTGCTCAGTCCCATGCTCTCCTCCAAACTCCAGCAGAGAGACAACAAGCTGTGTCGCGAAGCATTCTTTGATCGACCCGATGCAGTTCGATCTTCAACACATACAGAAAGCGCTGTTGTTGTTGACTCACAGTCGTAACAACCTGGGTGAAAGCTCCAGTGACCTGGACAGACAGAAGATTGAGCACGCTGGTTGCTGACTCACAGTCGTAACAACCTGGGCGAAAGCTCCCGTGACCTGGACGGACAGAAGATTTAGCATCGGGGTCCAGAGGTCGAGGCGGCGTACAATTTCTTACTGGAGCTTGTAGCAAGCATTAAATTGGGAACTGCGAGAATGTACTCTGTTGGCACAGCCGAACACTGGGATTCCGAGGATAACATGATGAAAATGCTTGTTCCATTCGAGATCAAGTTGCAAGTCAAGAATGATGTTCTTCCACAGTTCGACAGAAACATCCAGCGCTGCAAGTGCCTTTCGGTTTTGAACTGGCTTGTCACTGTTCCCGCAGCAATTGAGGAAGGAGTAGTTGATGATCCGCTCCAAGATTCCCAGGAGGCAGAGTCGCAATGCAACAGGGAGCTACAATCATCGCAAGGCGAGCAGGAATTGACACATGCAAGTTTGCAGAGAAGAGATTCAGCAATGTCTGCGGCGGATGCAAAGGCCTGGGACGGCCCTGAAGAAGGGTCACTGGCGAGGAGTCCTAGAATGTTACCGCTGCCAAGGCGCAGGCGTCGAGGGGAAGCAGAGCTGGACGCAGGTGAAGATGGAGATGAAACAGAAAAAATGATTCAGAGCGATTCCCAGAGACAGTGAGCGATTCTGCCTCTGGCGCTGAGTAGGAAGAAGTTACTAGCAAGTAATCACTTCGTCCGCCCTTACGTAGCTCTGCAAGCGAGCAGTCATTGCAAGAACCTAGATGGCACTCTTTGGTGGTGATTTGACACTGACTCTAATTAGTCAACAGCTTCCCGCCAGG
>WBZZ01004302.1:7500-35000 GCA_019918135.1 Paulinella micropora | reverse complement strand
GCAGCGGGTACAGCGGACAAAAAGCGCTGAAGACACGCCAACTCGCAGGGAGAATTTTTGTGGCTCTTTGCGGGCTTTTCCAAGAAGTGAACTATTGCCGGTTTTGGCCATATCACGAATTTAGACGTCCTATGTGGAAGGGAAGTCCAGACACAGGGTAGAAGTGCGTAGAGGGATATTTGGGGAACTTGAAGGGACGTGGAAATAGGGATTTTAGAACGGGCAGATTTGGGGGGGAACTTGAAGTAAACAGATGATGGGACCTTTTTGCCCTATTTTAGGTGCACGATGGAAAAAAAGGAGTCTGACAAGGCGGAGAAGGGGGAGGACATACGGGGATTAGAGGATTTCTGGTGTGAGAAGTGGGAGGAGGAGAACGAGGAGGGAGAGAGAGGAATGTGGATAAAAGGGGAGATACGAATAAGTAAAGATGTATACAAGGAGGTAGTAGAGACGGCGAAGGAATACGAGGCATTTCGAGAAAACCTTTTAGAGTGGCTGAAGAGGAAGGAGGCATGTCCTCAGGAGGTAGAGAGGGCACGCCAGGCTATGATAAAGGCAGAGGAAACAAAACTATCGATGTTGAAATTGGCTGAAATGCGACGAGCACGTTACATATGGAACCAAGAGGCAAGGGAACACCGGCGGCGGTTCAAGGAATCATTGAAGTTTCTCGAACGGGAGAGACGGGAATGGGCGGAACCCAGGAGGGGTGAGGAGCGGGGAAAACGAGAAAAGGAAGAGAGGACACTTCTCCCTATTTTAGGTGTGAAACAATTATGGCTGCGAACGAACAAGGCGAGGGGGTGAGGAACGAAGAACGGAAGGAGGAGGTTGGGGCAGAACCAATGCGGGAGGCCAAGAATAGGGGTATATCGGAGGACATAAACGACGATACACTATGGGATGCGGGGGAGTGCAGGATTGATAGGGATGTTTATGGGATTCGTGATCGATTGAAGGATTTGGCGAAGACGGCGGAAAAGCTCGCCACTCGGAAGCGGGGATCACGACAAGCGTTGGTCTGGTCCAAGAACCACAAGCAACAGGTGGAGGTTTGGAAGGGGTTCGAGACACTGTGTTCGCTAAGAGAGAGGAAAGTGGCCGAGGTAAGGAGGAGGAGAATGGTTGAAGGAGAGGAAGAAACTGAGGAAACGAGTTATTGGGAAAAAGCATATACCGACGAGGAGGGGGTCCCAGATGCGGAGATATTTGGACAGGGGAAAGTACAAGTTGCGAGAGATACATATGGAAAAGTAGTTCGGAGGTGGAAGAGTTACGAGAAGAAGAGGAAGGAAGTCGCTGCATTGGAAGATGGAGGGGGAGCAAGTGCGGAGAGATTGGCGGAACTAAGGGCGGAGGTGGACAGTGAGTGGGAGTGTTTCGCAACTTTGGAAGACATGGCTCGTCAGCGACGTAAAAAGTTCTTGAAGACACAATTCGAGCAGGATGTGTTGATACTCGACAGTTTGGGTTTTGAATTGGATGAGGAGGCGGAGGTCGCGAGAGCTCGGAAGAGACAGAGGAGAAAGTAAATATACGAAGGGACATATATGGGTACCTACTATGCTAGGTATGGAGAAGGGGAGTAAAGAAGAGAAGGAGGCATTGGAGGAAGAGAACGAGGAACACGGGGGGGAGACGAGCAAGGAGACGGAAGAGAAGGAGGAGCGAACGCATTGGGATACGCTTATACCTCGGATTCGTAAGTATGAAGCGGAATACCTTCTCATGAGGGAGCTGGTGAAAACGGGGGGTTGTACGGCGGCGCATTTCCAGAAAGTGAAAGAGGATTATGAAGGGATCATGGGCGTAGCGGAAGCATATCAAATAAATGAGGAAGAGGCCATGATGAACGAGGAAGATAGGAAGGAACGGAAGAAGAAGAGGCGACGAGTGAGGGATAAACAACAGGCTCGAGACATAACACTTGCTACTTCTACGTTAGGACGTACGTCGTTGCATGAGCAAGCGGGAGAGGGAGAGATTCGAGGTACGGGAGGACGAGAAGGGTTCGGAGAGGCGGGAACACGGGGAGACGAGCGAGGAGACGGAGGAGAAAGAGGACTCTAGAGATGGGGACATGTTGTCGTTTTGGGCGTCTATTCGAGAAGAGCAATATTTTTTAATGCGGGAACGGGTTCAGAACGAGGTTCCTTATACAGCAATGCATTTTCATATAGCAAGGGATCTAGGCAAGGCGACAGAGGAATATGTCAGGGCGCTGGTGGAGTGGGAGGCATATCGGAGGGACGAGGAACGGGCAAAGATGGAAGCGGAGGATAGAAAGGAGGAAAGGAGAAGGAAGAGAAGGAGGAGGGATCGGCGACAGACACAAGACATAGTACCTCCTGTCACTACTTTAGGACAGAGTACGGCAGCGAACGAGCAAGCGGGAAATAAGAAAGGAGATGACGGAGGAGGGAAAGAAGCTGGGACAGATAAGGGGAGTGGAATATAAAATGGATGAGGAGGCTCAACGGTTTATAGAAGAAATGGGATATCAGTGGGGTGAACGGGTGGGAGCAATTATGGGGACGGATCGAGTTCGGACGGATGCGAGGTAAATGGCGATTAGAGCAATATGGGAATTACGGTATCGTTGGTATAACAACGACGAGGGTTTGTGGAGGGTGTTTGCCATGACAGAGGAGGCGCAGTACCAATACAGTCTCATGGCTGTATTGAGTGAAGAAAATGGACGGAGGAAAGGATTCATACGGCATGGGCATGTGCAAAAGGAAAGGTGGAACATGCGCAGAAGTGGGTGAAGGTTTTGAAGGACCGGGGGGAGGACAGCTGGAGGATGTTTGTGGGACCACTGCGGATCAGGAGTATCATAGAAAGGGTGGAGAAGATCACACCGGACAAGGATTGGGACAGTGACAAAACACGGGAATGGATTAAAACATTAGAACGGGACCGGGAGCAACAGAGACGGGAGGACAAGGAACGAAACAACACAGTCAGACCGATCAGGATGAGGCATCTGACGAGATAGAGAGGACGGAAGAGGAATTGAAGAATGAGGAGTGGATCGGGAAACTGGAGACGGGTGAGACATCTGACGAGGAGAGAGAGAGGACGAAAGAGGAATCGAGGAAGAAGGAGCGGATCGGGAAACTGGAAACGGGGGCAGAAGTGGTGGAGTGGATGCAAGGCTTCTCTAAGGAGACGTGGGACGAATATATGCGGGAGGAGATATAAAGGCGAAGGGGGAAGGAAAGAGGGACAGAGCGCAAATACAGATAAGGTTGACTTTAAAGAAAAAAAAAAAAAAAAAGGAAAACAAACGGGGGTATAGCAGTGCAACAATACAGGAACGGGAAACACGGACTTGGGGGTCAGGAGAGGACGTAAAGTGAGCGGATATAATAATTCCACGGGAACATGTATATATGAGAATCACGGTTTCAATTATAATATACTTTATATTTTAGAATTCGAGGTGGAGGCACAACCTATGGTACAGGAGTTCAGAGAAGACGAGGACGTGGGGTGGACGGCAGCGACCATTCGCAAAATACCGTTTACGCCGGCGAGTCGACGGGAGGACCCAATGCGGTACACGGAGGCCAAGGCGGAGGCACTGCCGGCGGCATCAGATCCGACATGTCAGCGGTTTTCAACGACTTGATGCAACGTACTCCGGAGATGGCACCGGAGATATACAGGTAGTTGTCGGCAAAAAACTACAAGTTGTGGACAAAAAGGGAAGAGTCGAAGGGGGCATATACAGCGAGGTGGAACAGTGGCCGACGTGGACGTGGCACAAGGGCAGACCTTACTGACCTTCATACGGACCGGGGATGATGATGGTGGACCTGATCCATTTGGCGGAAGCGCTATACGTGGGGGGTTGGGTTTTACCGGGACAAAGTGAGTAAAGCGAAGCTGCCCAATTTCGTGATGAATCGGATGCTGGAGGAGGGGGTATATATATCAAACGGGGACATCAAGTCTTTGTGTGTACAAGCGGGGGTGCAGAGACGGGAGTTACAACAAGCGGCTGCAAAGATGGCGGATGCGATAACGAAATGGGACGCGGCGTTCTCTAGGAACCCGGCGGAGCTAGCGGATTTGATACAGAATTACCATACGGGTTGGGCACGGGGCATTCGAGGGTTGGCAGGGAAGGCGTACGACGCCATGCGGGAATATATGGCGGGGCCGAACGACGCGGGGGCAAGCATGGAGAAGAGGGATTCACAACTGTCCAAGTTGTTGGAGGAGGCGGCGGCGTTGAACGATGCGTCGACGGATGCGGAAAAGGATGCAAAACGGAAGGGACTGCGGCAATGGGTATTGGTTTATCCATCCTGAATGGATGTGTGCGGGGATGGTATACGTGGATCAGGATTCGGATGGCGGCGACGGAAGCAGAGGCGACGGCAGCGTCACCGGAAAAGCGGAAGAAAAAGAAGAAGAAGGGGAGGCAGTCGCAGCGAGTGGAGAACTCGGATTCGGAGGATAGTGTATTCAAGATATTTTTCATGTTTTCAATATTGAAATCTTGGATCCAAGATTTCAATCATTTCCCAAGATCAGTAATCTTGAGTCCAAGATTTGGAAACATGGATTTATGATGTTAATCATGAAATAGAGACGCGACTGAAACCATAGCAAGTCATGGCAGAGCCTACCGTGCATAATTTTTATTATATATAGTACTGTTACAGAATCAAAACTTTCCCAGGAACTACTCATCACTAATAGTTTTTTTTTCACTAGTCAAAGATCCTGCATGTACATGCTACAGAAAAGGTTTTATTATTTTTAAAAAAACTGTTTTACAACTGAGTGTAATGAAAGCGGAAAGAAGAGAAAAGAAAGAGACAGAGAGAGAGATCGAAAGAAAGAAACGAAAGAAACGGAAGAAGAAAGAGAAGAAATAGAACAAAAAGAAAGAAAATAAAGAATGATACTAGGGGGCACCACTCACCAATTCTTCCTGGCTGCCTTTTTTGTAAACAGATTTTTGGACAGCTGCGTGCTTCCTGTTTGTGGATGCAAAAATTCAAACCGGCCAAGGGAGGGTCGTTGGTAGGTGTTTGTTCTTGCTATCTTCACCATGTTGTGTGTCACAGGTACGTCGACATCTCATCCAACTCAAGAACAGGTCAGAACTCAGGTCTTTTCTGCTTTTCTTTGTTGAATCTTTTTTTTTTTTTTTTTTTTTTCAGCCAGGAGCTTGGATGGCTTTCCCGCGTCGCGTCGGACCGACAACAGGTCTTCTCTTCTTTCGCAGTTCTTCTCTTCCTTTTTTTCTTTTGCCCTCATACTTTGTAATCCTTCCCTTCTTTTCTCTCTTTTCTCTCTTTCTTCCTCTCTACTCTCTTTTCTCTCTTTTCTTTCTTTTTTATTTTCTTTCTTTTTTCTTTTTTATTTTCTTTCTTTTGTTCTATTTCTTCTCTTTCTTATCTTTTTTTTCTTTCTTTCGATCTCTCTCTCTCTTCTTTCCTTTTTTCTCTTTTCTTTCCGCCTTTTTTTCTTTTCTCTTTTCTTTTTCTCTTTCTCTTGCCCTTACACTTGGTAATCCTTCTATCGTTTCTTTCTTTCTTCTGTTCTTTTCTTTGTTCTTTTCTTTTCTTTCTTTTCTTTCCTTTCTTTTTTCTCTTTTTTTCTATCCTTCTCGTATACTCTCTCTCTCTCTCTCTCTCTCTCTCACACACACACACACACAAAGTCTCTCTCTGTCTCGTCTTCTTGCTTGCTTCTTTGAATTTCAGAACTCTTTTTGTTCCATTCGTTTTCTCTTTTTTGTTCTCTTTCTTATTTCTTTTCTTTTCTTTTCTTTTCTTTTCTTTCTTTCTTTCTTTCTTTCTTTCTTTCTTTTGCCCTCATACTTTGTAATCCTTCCTTTCTTTCTTTCTTTCTTTTCTCTCTTTTCTTTCTTTCTTCCTCTCTTTTCTCTTTTCTCTCTTTTTATTTTCTTTCTTTTGTTCTATTTCTTCTCTTTCTTCTCTTTCGTTTCTTTCTTTCTTTCTTTCGATCTCTCTCTCTCTCTCTCTCTCTCTTTCTTTTCTTTCCTTTCTTTTTCTCTTTTCTTTCCACCTTTTTTTCTTTTCTCTTTCTTTTTCTCTTTCTCTTGCTCACACTTGGTAATCCTTCTCTCTTTTCTTTTCTTTGTCTTTTCTCTCCTTTCTCTCTCTCTCTCTCTCTTGGATTTCTTCAAGTTTTTTCCTTTCTTTTTTTTCCTCCTTTTTTTCTTTTCTCTTGCCCTTACACTTGGTTATCCTTCCTTTCTCTCTTTCTTGTTGATTTTTTACTTTCTTTTCTTTCTCTCTGCCTCTCTGCCTGTCTTTTTAGTTTCTTTCTTTTCTCTCCTGTTGAAAATCAAGTTTGACATTAAATTAAATAAACCTGATATTTACTTTTAATAAATAGTGGCCGGGACTTCATGGGGGCCGGGATAATAAGGGTAGGTATGAGAATAAAGGTTAAAACCCGGGATTTATAATCACAAAATCATGAATAAAATCTTGGATCCAAAATAAAATTTAAAACTCGTGATTTCAAATATGGAATCAATGATTACAAATCCTGATACTAAGATTTGAAATCTTGATTTAAGAAAATAATCTTGGAAACGTGATTTAAATCTTGGAAACAAGGTGTAAAATCTTGGGAATCTTTGGTTTCTTAAGTCTCTTAAGTCACTATCCCGTGATTAAAAATCATGATTACAAGATTTTTTATCCTGATTCAGTGAAAAAATTATGAAAGCCATGATTTTAAATCTTAGTATCAAGATAAATTACTACGAGTCTGAACTTCAAGATTTTTAAATCTTGATATCAAGATAAAAATCTCGGGAACGTGATTTTTAATCTTGGAATGACAATCTCGGACCCAAGATTTAAAATCACAGGTCCGAGATTTTTTATCTCGGGTTCAAGATTGCAATCACAGTCCAAGATCATAAATCACGGGTCAGACACATTTTCCCTGCGTTAAATTTAATGGGTACCTTCCGGGATTTTTGGGGGTTTTCCAAGATTTGAAGGTCGTCCGAGATTTTCTTTGTCCCGGTAGTGGGACATACGTAATGGCTCTAACGACACACATTACATATGCCGGTCCATACTGACTATCCGGTTAGTTATATTAATAGGTCTAACACCGAGTGGGTATATCTGCCCCCAAAAAGTGGGTCCAGTTATTGTTCTGTTATTAATACCTACCAATCGTTTTAGTCATCCGTTACTGTTGGACAAACTATAATCATTAAAGTCATTCTTCGGTACTTCGTATGTCGTTACCAGGTTATGAAGCCTCGAACTTCTCCTTCCCTATATCTCCGGCTTAGGTGACTAGCTGAAGGGTCCTGCGCACTAAGCGATTCGATGGGTGTTACCCCGTCGTCCTGATTTTTCAACTTGGCTTTCGTTAGAGTCAATGGGAAGACTGGAATCTGGACCAGTGTCGTCCTCAACTCCATGTTTTTCCTCATGCTCTTCTGACTTCCCCTGAACTTCATGTTCCGGTTCTGTCTCCGTCTGGTCAAGGTGCTCTGCATTGCTACTCTTCCCCTCAGATTCGTGTCCAATTGTACTCCTCTGGGTGGGTGTGCATCTTTTCCAACTACATGGGGGTTGAAACGCACGTTACGTACGTTCGATATGACCTTACGGCCATCCCAAACCCTGTAAAGCTCTTTGAACACATCGTATCCCAAGAGTATTACACGTTTTCCCCTATAATTTCCTTTGCCAACTTGAGCAAGAAAGAGAAAGAGAAAGAAAAGGAGAACACGGAAGTTATCGAGCACAACCTGATGGTAGCAGACGGTAAAGGAAAAAGCAAGAAAGAGAGGATGATAGTGCAGGAAAGTGGATCGTCACGAGACATAGCTTGCACGACGGCTATCTTAAGCAACCTTTCTGATATTGCCCCAGTCAGTCTGATCACTGGAAACGGAGAAAGTGTGGTAAACCAGAAGGGAGAAGCAAGATTGACCCGTGTAGATGGACTGGAAAACCCGTGATGGTAAAGAAAGAGATGTTGTACGACCCTTGAGTGCCTGTGAACATAGTTTCAACCGGCAGCATGGATCACTTTTACCACAGATCTGTTATTCACCAGAACTGTCAGTTGTTTATTCTAAAGCACATGTAAGAGTGAAAGAGAGTGACGTGATAGTCAGGGGGAGAATGACGCCGGGAATGCTGTACCAGTGGGACACGGAATATGACGAACCCCTAGACATAAACAAAAGATTTGAGCCCAAGATCAAGGTAAAGAAATCAAAGGCGGGGTAAATGGGGAGGGAACACCCAAGGAGAGAGAGAATAAGAATGAAGTAGCAAAAGTTTGCGAGAATAGAGAGAGAGTAAGGGATGTGCGTTATGTGCTATGTATCCTGAGAAGTGCAAATAAGAAGCCTGTAGACATTTACGTCATGCATCAGTGCAGCGGGCATAAGGCTATAAAGAAGACCTATGCATTAGGCAAGGCACTGGGCCGCAAAGTTGTCGGCGATGAGGATTTAGTTAGATATTGTGAAGCTTGTATGATGGGTAAGGCTAAAGAGTTGCCCAGATTTAAGAAGAATAGGATTAGGAGAGCTAGTTATGCGAGTGAGATTTTGCACGTAGATACAGCCGGACCATGGGCAGTAATGTCCATCAATGGCAAGTACTACAAGTTTTGTGTTACAGACGATTTTCTGGTTATATCTTAGACTTTTACTTGAGACACAAGAACAAGTTTGTAGAGTGTCTTAAGCAGGCAGTAGCGTGGTTTGAACGACAGACCGGTAGGAATGTCAAACTTGTCAGCTCTCTTTCCTCTCTTTCCTTCGCTTCGGTCTCCGCTCTCTCTTCGTTGTATCGCTCCTCGTACATCCAGTCGTATTCCTCCCTCGCTTCTCTATAATCCCTGTGTGGAATTGGAAGAGCTCTATCCTGATCTCTTCAGAACACCTAGAGTCCTCTGTGTTTCCGGGGTCTTCATCTTCGTCTTCTGACGCTCCGTCTATTTCTCTTCTCTTCGCATCAAATGCTGCCTTCTTCCTAGCTGCTGTCTTTAGTGTAAAGAACAAGTGTGCGTCTTCTGAGTGTAATCTGCGTAAATACGCACTCAAAGATCCCTCTGCCACTACCTTGTTGTGAATCTGGGCTAAATGAGGCATAGACTCCACTAATTGCTCTGCAAAAGCGTTCTTGTGGTTGCATGCTAGGTCTATAATACCATAATCCATTACGGATATCATTTCCTTATAGAACTCACTGTACTTGCCGTTTGGCTCGTAACATAACCCATCTTTCACAGTTAGGTCTTTCAATCCATTCGACATCACAAACAACAAACGCTGTAATTCCATTTTATGGGGTCTGGGGTGTCCTTCACTATGTCTCATCGGACAATCCCAAATCGCTCTTTCTTTCTTCATCGACTCTTCTGATGCAGCTTTCAAGCGTGCTTCTCTCACTGACTCCCTTGCTATGGGTGTTGTACCCGCAGCATGCGACAAAAACACTTCATTTATCGCCCAAAACATGTCTGTCAGTAGGTTGTCTGTCTCAGCTACCCTCATTCTATTCTCTCTCTTCACCTTCACTACATCACTTGTCTCTTCATCCATGATGGACATCTGCAAGGACTCAGCTAGCCTTCTTATGTCCTCAAAGCTAATCACTTTGCCACTGTGCCCCCTCTTTTTACTGCTCCCCTCCGTAGTCGTGGTTTGTTGACGAGTGGAGTTGGGCGAGTTGTGCTGTGGAGTGGGTGTTGTTTGTGTCTCCTGTCCTTCCTCGTCTACTCTATCTACTGGGGACTGACCTTTTGAGGGTTGCGATGGAGGCCATGCCTTGCCTTCTGCTCTTGTCCCCTGTCGCGCAGACACTACACTTGCAGCTTCGATCTCAGCCTTAACCTCCCGGCCCGCGCTTGAATATCTACCATATCAGCACAGTCAGCCATTAATTTTCCTTCTCACGGGTTTTCCGGCTTGATGACTGACGTGGGTTTTTGAACGGGAATCACCTTATCCTTTCGTACGTGTATTGCCGAGTCTTTTTGCGAAAGTTGCTGTGCTCTCGCCCCTTTGCTCTCCCTCTCTCTCATCATTCTCTTCATCATCTCTTCACTTGGGTACTCGTTGGTGGGGGGTGGGCGGCATGATGGGGGTTGTTCCAGATCTATCTCAGGGACTTGTGGGTCCTGCTTGTAGTGATAACCACATAGTCTGGCATACTTCAACCTCTTGCTCATACTGCCTGCCTTACCTACACTCCCATCTTCACCATATTTCACACCACACTGCCCCCCCCCCCCCTTAGAGTTCTTCCCTACACATTGGATTGTGTTTCGTTTGGGATTGTGTTTGGTGGGTGTGATCGTCTGTGGTGTCTTGTGTTTGTGTGTCTCTTTGGTTTGAAGGAGAGATTGAGGTATCGGTGTCGGTTTCGTCGGTTTCTCTTTATTGGAGGGTTGCGAGGACGTTTTTCGCACGAGACTCTCGTGCTGTGGAGGGGGTCGGTTGGGAGGGGTTGTTAACGAGGGATTGAGGTGTTGGTCACTAGTGAGAGTGGGTGGTGAGAGGTTGGATGGGGGAATGCCACCGAGCGAGTAGCGAGTCTGGGAGATGCTCGACATTCTAAACCCCCCCCCCCCCCCCCTCACGGACTCTTTCGGGTTTTTCTGTGTCGTTCTCTTTATGCTCCTCTGTTTCACTATCCTCCCCTTCCGTTTCCTCACCTCCTTTTTGGGCTGTGTTGCCCTCTTCTTGTTCCTCATCTGCCTCCATGACAATCAGTTCGCAGTCTTCTTCTTCTGAGCTGTCGTCTTCTTCTGTGTTGTTCCCCCTCTTCTCCTTCGTGTCCTTCGCCCTTTTCACCTCTTATAAGAGTCACCCCTTTATCCTTTTTCTTTACGAAACTTACTACCTTTGCTTTGGGTTTCCCTTTTTGGGAGGGGCGGTGTTGTGGAGTTTATGGGTTCGACGGGAGCTGTTAGACTTAGCGAGCTTAGGGCAAAAGCGTTTAGTGTGTCCAGTTTCATTGCAGTTATAACAAACTGCAGTCAACCACCATTCCTTTCGTTCTGTCATTGTCCCGTCATGCTTACCCCCGTGTTCACTTTTCTGTTTGTACTTGTTCTTTCCACTCTTCCTACCCTCTCCTTGTTCCTCTTCTGCTAGCAACAAAGCTGCTCCTTCTCCATCTGCTCTATTACTATGCTTTCTTTTCTCATACTTCTTCTGCCTGTTGGTTGCCTCCCAAAGCACGTATACCTCTCTCGCTGCCTCAACTATGTCGTTGTGCTTGGGTCGTACGGCTGGTGCCATACGATAGTGATCAGCAAAGTATTTAGCACCATAGGCAGGGTGAGTACTTAGCTTCTCAAGCAGCCGGTTTGTTGATTCGTCCTTTTTAAACTTCTCTCCTCTTAGCTTTTCTAGCCACTCTTTCTTCAGTAGGTACCTGGTTAGCCAGGCGTCTACGTCTTCGTTCTTCCTAGGCGCTCTCTCTCTGAACTTCTTTTCTTCCAGATATCTCGCTGCTCCGGAAATTTGTCCGTATTTTCTTTTGACAATGCCGACTTTATCGAACGGATCTTGAGCATTACGGCTTCTGAGATATGCGACGACTTTGTAGTTAGAGAAAGCAGTAGTTATCAGCAGCTGAAATAATTTACATCGCTGCAAATATTTTTGCTCCCTTTTGTATGCTCTTAGTCACACTGTGTATACTTTTCGCTGCTCTCGTTTGTGACCGTCTCGCTCTTCTCTTCGCTTTTTCCTCCCATGCTACCTTCTGCTAATCACTCCACTTCGCCCACTCTTTCGGCTTCTCTAGTGTTTTCTTCTTTGGGTCTTTTCGTCTTGTGCGTGACGATGTGGATGAGGGTGGGTTTTCTTTGTCTTCTTCCTCACTCTCTTCACTCACATCTGGTGAATCTTCTTCAGTCGGTTCTCTTGGTTCATCTGCTTCCTCTGCTGCTCTCATACGACTTAAATCCCATCCGTATTTCTCTTTCGCAGCAATCTCATCGAGAAATGCGTCTTTCACCATATCCCCGAGAATTGCACTAATACCGTAAGCATATTCCTCTAGCTGATAGTAAAATCCTTGAAGATGTTCTGTGACACCGTCATAGACGGGTGCGTGAGATAAGAACTGTTTCCAGTTCGTGTATTGCTGTGATGAACCACTATCCCAACGGCTCATGACCGATGATTAGGTATAAACCGGTCACACACGGGCTTTACCCTACCTTTCACTTGCGGTTTGCCGGGAGACTTTCGTTAAAAGCCAGGTTGCTCACAGCCACTTTAATCCGAAGACATAAACGCAGAACTGAACTGCAAGAGAGCTAACTAATCTAAGTGCGTGACTAACAGTAACTGACGCTCAATGATGCGGTCCGGTGCACAATGGTAAAAACGTAACGAGCACAATTGATTTGAATTATCCATTACTGTTACTCCTAATTATGACTTAGTAAAATATTACTGTGCATAGAAGTTAATCATAATTACGACTTAAATAGTAACTTGAAGTTATACTGTCCAACGGTAAAAGCTGCCACTTTATGACTGTGAGAACTGACCATCACATGTTTCCCCCTTTCTCCGGGTTTGCAATGTTAAGCCTTCTTGTGTAAAATCTCAAATCCGTGAAAAACAAAATATCAAATTGCCGCTCCCCGACAGGCATCCCATCTTCTATGGCATCCTTCCCGTTGTGAAATATCAAGTTGATATTTTGTTTGTTTGTTTAGTTTTTTTTTTTTTCGTTTAGGGAAAATCAGAAAATGCCATGAAAGTAGTGGGAATTCGAAAAACAATCCGTATCCCCCGTCTTCCACTCGGCCCGGTCACTGAAAATTGCCATGAAACTCGTGGGAATTTGAAAAACAATCCGTATCCCCCGTCTTCCACTCGGTCATTGAAAATTGCCATGAAACTCGTGTGAATTTGAAAAACAATCCGTATCCCCGTCTTCCACTCGGTCACTGAAAATTGCCATGAAACTCGTGGGAATTTGAAAAACAATCCTTGAAACAAAAAAAACTTTTATCCATTTAAGGCCCCA
Organism: Paulinella micropora; assembly: GCA_019918135.1. NCBI lineage: Eukaryota > Cercozoa > Imbricatea > Euglyphida > Paulinellidae > Paulinella > Paulinella micropora. The sequence goes on along the minus strand of WBZZ01004302.1, from coordinate 21,960 downwards.
CTGATGACGCTGTAGTCCCGGCGTGTAGCAAAGGAGTGACTCAAGACGTCGTTAAGGGAAGGCCCCCCCGCCAAGCCTTTGATATCCCCCACCGCCGTCCCCCCCCCATATAGTCTACTTGATATATGCTTGCCACGGGTAGAGGGGTAGCCACATCTGACATATTACTTCTCGGAGAGTGTGAGGGTAAGTGGTCATAGTTGAGTATGTTTTGAGTTTGTGTTTTCTAAGTTTCACAAAATAGTGATAGAGGTCGTAATACTGTGAGTTTGGATACAACCCCAAGGGATAAATACACAACGAACTCTTATTAAAAGTCTCTATGGCTGCTTACAGTCCTAACTCCTAAGAGTAGGTGAAATACCAGTAAATAGCTGAGAGGTCACTTCGTTTATTTACGTGGATTTCTACTGGTTTGCAGACTTGGTTTGCAAAGTACGATCTTGGTTGAGCGTAGATTGTGAGCCAGTGGTATTGGACGACACTTGAAGATGAATGCGCAGTATACTTGAAGGAGGGCTTCAAGTACAAGTTATTCGATGTTCAAGTGGAAGTCCGAGATTTTCATTTGGGAAATCTCTCTAAGTCATTGATGTAAAAACCTAGATTGTGTGGCAAAAATGATTTTTCTGTTCTCTTGACTGTGTTCCCCTAAATTTATCGTAAATTGTGGTTTTTCGGGAAATCGTGGAAAAAAGACAATGGAGAAGGGGAAAATGGCAATTGCTGTAAAAACTTTGATTAAATCGTTTGAAGTCATTCCTGGACGAAACTTGAGTCGAAAGCTAGTTAGTAAAGTCGAAACGTCGTGCAGAGGAGAATCTAACGAATCGGTCAAAAACAGTCAGAAAATGTCAACGGTAGTGGTTTTGGCCTGTCGTTAAAGTGCTCAGTCTGATAGCTCCCACCCCCCCCCCCAGACCTAACGGCTGAGTAGAGTTGCGTACAGAATGAGCGACTAACGATTGGTCAGTGACTTGTCTCAGAAAAAAGGAAAGGGAGAAAAGAGAAAGATGGGTCTCTTTAAACCTAAGGGGAAGATGAAAAAGAAGTGCGTCGATTTATAGCGCATTGTAGACGGAGATCAGCCGGGGCCGGATATCGGGATGCGGAAGCGGGACTGAGACAATTGAGGCGCAGTAGCGATGCGTTGATATCGGGGAGCTGACGTCGAGCCGTAGGAAGCTAGGTGGCCATGTATCGCACAGCCGAGATGAACCAAATTTAATGCACCAATTATGCCATGCCGATATAGTCACTGAGGTGTTCAGGTTCGATGAGAATGATCGTTGACCTGCAGGCATAAAAGGCGACCAAGGACTTACAGGGATACTCTGGCCGTGGCGTAGCTTGTCTAGGGACGATGGCGGGCCAAGTGGGAAAAGCGCTGGGCTGTGGCGGGTGAAGCCGGTACGATGGGTAAAACCCACTTGAGAGTGTTGGGGTGGCTACTCCTTTGATGTTGCCTGCTTACCTTTTTGGAAAATATGCAGTGGGAAGGATTCGCCGGTGATGAGAGGGCCTTTGAGACGCTTAAGAACGCTGGCGGGGAGTCGGCCTTTGTCTTTGTTGGTCTTATGAGAGCGCCACTCGATGAGTCGATGGACGACTTGGTCGTTAGTAGTGTCGAAGAGAAGCGGCTTCCAGGCAGCTAAGGGATTGCCCCAGCGTTGGATAGTGGTTTGATCCTTCGTGTCTTCGTAGATGGGACGGAAGAGGGGGTTCTTGTCTGAGGTTGTACCGAGCTGATGAACTACGAGGTCGTTTTCCTCGTTTTCTGGGTCCTCATCCAAAACGATGCCAAGTTTAACCTGATCGCGGTCGATGAATGCGACGACTTCGCCGATGGAAGAGTTGACTGAGTCGTCATCGTGGTCGTCTACTGCGACGGCGTTAAGCGGGGCGACGCCATCAGTGCGTGCAGTATACGGGGCGAGGTGTGAGCGGTCGATGCGTTTCAATACCTTGTTGGTCTTGAGGTGGCGCAGTTTGAAGCAGTTGGAGCTGATCTGCTCAACAATGGTATAGGGGCAGTCGAACTGGAGAACGGAAGAGGCCGGAATGCCTTGTTTGGAGTGCTTGGGGCGGTAGACGGAGACTGTGTCGTCTACCTTCCATTCCTTGACAGCCTTGCGGCGGCCTTTGTTCTTTTGAGCGACGGACCGGGCGCGGGTAACGGTGGTGTACGCGCTGACGTAAGCTGTGACGGCGGTGCGGGCGCTGTTCAGCAGAGCGATCTGTTCGGCCGACTGTATTGACAGTGTCGGTGAGGCGTCGAGGGCGGCGCTTGAGGCGGTGGCGCGGGCATTGACAATCTCCGGCGAATCGAAAAAGTCCAACGTGCAGCGGGGCTTGGCAATGCGGGCGAGCATTCCTTCAAAGGCGGTAGTGCATGTCGCTGTAGATACGTATGTGTTCTGAGCGAAGGAGAGAAGGGATAATGCTGGGCCAGTTGGTGTTTTCTGCCTTGGGGAGAGACTGGATGGCCGTGCGGATGGCCTTGTGGCGGCATTCGACGTAGCCGAGTTGATGATGCGAGTAGGGCGCGGTGGTGAGCCATTCGAGGCCGGCTACGCTGCAAAATCGTTTGGCCAACGTGCAAACGAAAGAACTATGATAATCGGAAAAGATGGATTCCGGAAAACCAAAAATGTAGGCCCACCGGTTGAGGATGAGCTCTACTGTTTCTTCCGCGGATGTGGAGATGCACGGGATAAACTGGAGAAATCCCGAGAAGAGATCGACGATGGTCAGTGTGTACTGAGGGGCGACGCCGGGGATGCCGATGTGAACATGGTCGAGGCCGATGCACTGTCCTTGAATCATTGTGTCCACGTAAGCGATAAGTAGCTGCCGTGGTTAAGGGTCAGGCGGGCGTGGACTAGTTGGCAAAAGTGGCAGTCGCGGAGGGCGGCGAGAACGTCATGATGCATGATATCCGTACCGTCTGTGCGGAACCAAACGTAGCGCTTCTTAATGAAAGGGATGAACGTCGGCGCTTTGGCGTGATTCTGCATGAGATGGGCGTAGTTGATTAAGGGGCGGCGCAGCTCTTCTGGGACGTAAACCTTGACGGAAGACTGTTCGGAGTCGATGGTGACCGTGATGCCTTGTCGGAGGGTCAGTTCGGCAGAGCCGGCGAAGACCGAAATGACGTCTTCGGTCCAGGGAGGGGCCGTGAGGCTGTCCTGTCGTTGCGCATTGATGATCTGTTGGCGTGTAACGCGCTGAGCATGCGATGTGGCTACGAGAGGATAGATGTAGTGTTGCTCCATTCCAAGTCCGTGGACGAGCCAGACGAGGTTGTCGTCGAGGAACAAGATCTTGCGGCATTGTTCGACGATCTTCTGTGCAAGAGTGGAAGCAGTGGACCAAGTCCTGAGGCATGAGCAGTGCGAAAGGTTTGCGGAGAGCGAACATATCGCGGGCAACCATCGGGGACCGTTCAGCGGTGGGAATGACGATGGCCAAGTCCCATGGGGCTTGAATGCTACGTAGAGTGGGGCCGCCGCGGAGGATCCGGCAAGAAAGAGACTTGAGACGGGTATCCAAGGCCGCGTGCGTGCCTTCAACTGCTAACCAAAGGGTAGAGCCTGCTCGGGGTGCCGGAATGGTGGATAAGAGCTGAAGAGTCGCCTCGGCTTCGCCAATCAGGGTGGGCTGGCCGGGGGCGATGCATGGGACACGTGAGAGACCGTCGGGGAGCTGGTTTTGTTTACCTGGCAGATATTCGACTTTGAATCGAATCGTCTGAAGGTGCTCCAGGACCCAATTGACGATCATGGGGCTGCGAGCGTGCCATAGCCACAAGAGGGGCTGGTGGTCTGTAATGATGGTGAGTTCGTGATCGCTGGCATCGATGTAGTAGCGGCATTGCTGAATACCGTAGATGACGCCGTAGGCTTCGAACGCAAGTCGCCCATCTTGTCTGAGTGTCGGTAAGCTTCTGGGAGAAGTACTGGATGACCGGAGCATTGCGCTCTGGGCCGTTATGAAGAGCGCCGCCAATGCCGATCTGGCTTGCATCCGTCCGGAGGTAGAGTCGTTGCGATGGCTTGTACTAGTCTTTACCAGAACGGGGAGCGTTGTGAGGACACGGCGGAGCTTCCTCATGCATTTCCGCTCATCTCGGGTCAGGTAAGGGGCACCGGAGGGCCGAGCGTGAGTGGATTTGAGAAGATTGGTCAGAGGTGCCACTAATCGGGAATAGTCAGGGATATGGGCTTGGATGAAGTTGGTCATACCTAAGACTGATCGGACTTGGAAACGTTGGATGGGTTGGCCAGCTTGAGGATGGCGTCGACCTCGGAAGAATCTGCGGCAATACCTTTCTTGCTGCAGCGTTTGCCCAAAATGTTGAGTTCGCGATAGCCTAAGCGTAATGTCCGGGCCGAACCGTGGAGGCCGGAGTCTCGCATAGCTTCAAAGATGCATCGGAGCTCACGAAGATGGGTATCGAAGTCGTTGGAGCCGTCTGTGACGTCGTCGAGGTAGGCTGAAGCGGATTTATTCAAAAAGTCCAGATGGTTGAAGGACTTATCCATATCGCGTTGAAAGTCTCCCGGGGCGCGGTGGACACCTTGAGGCATAAAATTTGGAACTAGGAGTCCTAAAAGTGTCCAACCAGCGAGAATATCGCGGCTACCGTCATCTGGATTGAGTCGCAGATGCATGAAGCCGTCGACCATTTCAATGGAGCTAAGATAGTGCCAGCCCGCGAAGCGTTCGCGGTTTGATCTGGGTTGGGTAGACCTGGCACAGGCCGGTGGAAGTTGTCGTTGGCGGCGCGGTAGTCGTAGACGTTGCGTATGTCGCGGATGACCTCCTTAGCTAAGTCTTCGAACTTTCCTACAGGGCAGGCTCGACTAGCCCAGGCACAATTTGCAGACCAGAGGCCGGCTGTAAGAACGTCCATCGCCCAGTTTTTTTTTGAGATATTGGTGTACCGCCGGAGTCCAATGTGGGTATTGCACCGCAATTGGTTTAGCTCCCGCTTTGAGGATGAGCGACACAATAGTGTGGTTGAAGACGAATTCTCCGAGGAGGGCCCATAGGAGTCGTTGTTGTTCTGCAGTGAGGTCGGAGTTGACGACTTCAGGTGCGTATTTGGGCGCAGGCGGCACGGTAAGTTTGGCGGATGTTGGATGGATGAACACCATCATGTTGGATGGATTCATCCATCCAGGCTGGATGGAAGTATCCAATACTTCCATCCAGCCTGGGCCTGTTTGTCTAAAAAGTCGCGGCAAAGTCTCTCAGAGATGAGAAGCCACGGGGTGGGCTGTGTTCCACTGACCGTAGTTGCCGTACAGTAAAGCATGCGCGGGTCCGGGCAAGTTGCAGCGAATTCTGCCATGGCTGGATCGAAGTATGGAGGATCTTTCACAGCGAGAACTGTGACTTCCCGGTGGGGAAGTGCCATGGTGAAAGGATCAGGCGGTCTGAAAAGGGCGGTGTCTGGAGAGGGCTCCAGATTTGGTGGTCACGCCCGACGCTGTTTGGTATTCAATCGCTGTTGTTGGCCGGTACCAGGTCGAGCAAACATGTAGAAGTGGCGGCGCTGCGTTGGAACTGCAAAACGATGCTGTGGGCGCGAAGGTGGCTTGCAATGCGGGTCATGGACGGGTCGAAAGGCTGTCTGACCATAATAGGCGGAACGGCCTTGTTGGTTGGTCCGATACACTCGGTTGGGTTTGTGCTTGCCATCAACGGCCGGCGGAATGTTGTTCCGATTGGCGCGTTGAGAATGCTTGCGGTTTTACTTGTAGCGAGGGCGGCCACCAAGACTACTGTCAAAAGCTGGTCGAGCTGGTTTCGGTTTAGGCTTGCGCGCTCCAGTACTAACGCCAATAGTGTCGATGTGAAGGCAGTCGCCGTAGCCGCACTTGCACCACGGTTGATGAGTCTTGTCGAGGTGAAGCGCTTGCCATGCAAAGATGCAGTCGGGGACATTGCAGGCGAACTGGTTGTTGTCAAGCGATGGCATGGTATCTATTGAATACCTAACAGGATCCACACTATATTTCCCCTCGTAGACTAGTTCAGCGAGCATCTGCCAGACGCGCTCTTTGTCTTCGACGGTTGCCACACCGTTGATGGCCCCTGATGCGTTGAAGAAGGCGCGGTCCAGAGAGTAGGGGATGATGAGGCCGCAGTTGCTGAAATATTTAAGATCCGATAGGATCTCCTGTCGTACGGAGGTGCGAAGGCTGGGGTTGATAGCGGAGAGCCGAAATGCCGGTTGTGTAGGCCGATCGGAGTGCTTACTACCTGCGCAGTGTTTGGCTGTGCAAATACACCATGGTAAATGGGGTGTAAGGCATGCTTTGTGTGAGGCCCGGAAGGCAAAGAGGCCATCGGGGAGATCTTGTCGGGTACCAGCGTCGAAGTTTGGCTCATTTTGGAGAAGAGGCGTACCCGTACGTTGTCCGATGTCGATCCAATGGGCCATCTTGTACCAGAGGTGGCGTTGCCAATCCGGGTCTAGCTTGTCCGTAAGGTAGGCTGTAGCTGCGTTGAGTCCGCCGGAGGAGACACAACAGATCCACTCCATGTGCGCAAGATGATTGAGATGTTTCAAAATCTTGAGACGCATATCCGTATGTAGATCGGGGTTGATGGCAGCAAGACGGAACATACCTGGGTAGATAGGCTGAGGGGCTGGTTCGAGAGGGGCGTATTTCTTTTCGAGCCATTCCGCTTGTTGTCTTGGTCGGGAACGTAGGTGCATGGCGTGGGATGACGGCGATGTCACCGCAGTTGAGGAAGACGATGATGACGAAGATGTGGCCGTAGGTGGGGGCCGGGCGAGTCCGGTTTTGTCTCCGGTACGGAGCCGGCTGTCCGGTGTTACAGGCTGTCCTTGACACTCGAGGCGTTGTAGGGGCAAGAGAAGAGCTTGGAGCAGCGTACATGAAGGGTCGTGAAGAGGGAGCGGGGCCCGGGATGCTGGCGGGTGCAGGGCCCGAGCACTGCTGAAGCTCGAACTACTAGAGCTAGAGGCGGGGCCGGACACTGGGGCGAATGCGTCTTCGTCTGCGTCCACATCGATCGGGCTTGTGCTGGATCCCAGTTGTCCGGGCTGTCCTTCCGGGATCAGGCACACGTCGAATCCAGGGTCGATGAACATTCCTTGGGGGAAGCCGATGCGGTAATGTCCGCGTGTTTCCAGTGGACTCAGCGTATGGATCAGGAAAGGGAGGTTCAGAAGGGCCTCTTTTGCGAGATCTGTCTCTGACATCTTCATTTTGCAATAAAAATGATAAAGGTGATCTGCAGTCTCGGCTGACTTCAGATTGATCCAGCGTCCCGTAGGAGTGTGTTCGTCTACCGGCAGCGCCGCGAGTGCATTTCCCGTTTCCCATTTCCGAATGTGGGGATTGGGGTGGAAGTTTGTTTGTTTGCGAACGCACGGGACGCCAACAGGGTAGCCCCTCAAACGTTTGTCTCGCGAATACGGGTTGGCGATGTCGTAGTTGCAAGGGAAGGTGCCCGATGGATGGTGGACTACGTGGATTTCGCGGCTTTGGCGTTTGCCGGTCTGGCTGCCGATGAGATAGATAGCGGTCTGAGCTATAATCCATTCCACGTTGTCGTATCGGGCCCAATAGAATGTTGTAGGCCAATTTATGTTGGCCGAGTCGGTATTCTGTGGGTCTATCCAGTTAAGGCACTGTTGAAGGTAGTTGGCGACGTGTCTTCGGTTGATTTGACGGCCTCCTAGCGTGATCGTACCTCTGGTGACTTTTATTCCTCGCGTTAATCCTTGCCAATTGTCTTGGAGGATGTTGTCAAAGAACTTCTCGTCTGTTGTCAAAGAACTTCTCGTCACCCCTGTTCATGTAGTAGATGGTCAGCTGCAGGGAACTAGGGTTGAAGTAGTTCCGAGGGAGGTCGACTGTACAAAGGTAGCTGCGCTCGCGCACCAGTTTATTATCGATGTCGTAATAGGAGTCCGTCGCGGTGATCTTCAGCCATATGGGATCAATGCAGGGGAGTCGGTGGAAGTAGTGCTGAAGTGCGAAACAGCGTTCTCGTGTTGGCAGCTTGAACGAGTAGCGTTGGTATGATGGGGTGCCAAATCCCGGGGCCATGGTGCATTGACCTGTGGTCGGAGTTTCCATGCAGCTCCACGGAAAAAGTAGCTCACCTTCGGAAAGCACGTCCATGATGGTGTTTCGGGGTGTTGTTCTCGGGGTGCTGCCGACAATGAGTCCTAAGTACGATGATGCTTTGTATCCCCAAGCGCGCAGTGTTCTATGATATGCCATGCCCTTGCGGAAATAGTTTACGTTTCCGGTAGGCTCCACCTGGCGACCGATGAGGGCCGTGCACACAAGTTGTGCCGTACTTCGTCCATGTGCCGGGCCGAAGTGGAAGATGGTGGCCCTCAAGTTGGTTTCAAAGAATCCCTTCATCGCACTTGCGCCTTTCGGCCTATCGTGGATGTTCTCCACCGCGTCCTTTGTGAGTACTTCGGTTGGGGCATCGCGAGTAAGGCGTCCGCGCGTGCGTTCCGTGACTCTGAGTAGGCAGAGGGCTTCCGTGTTGACGACACCTTTGCAGTCCTTGCCGTCGGCGAGGAGACCCGTTCCCAGAGTGATGTCGGAATATGTGTCCGGGTCCATCTCGTGGGGTGGGTTGCGAGGCGGCCAGTAGTGCTGCATGAGGAGCGTAGGCTTGTCGCGACTAAGACCGTACGTTTCATCGACAAATTGAACGTCAGTAGTGCTCCAAGGAGTGTTTCCGTACATCTGCCGAGGATCAGTGCGTATGTAGGTTCGACTTACACGGGTACGATGTTGCGTCGCGATGGACGACGAGCTCGACGATGTGCTCGAAGACGAACTCGAAGACGAACTTGAAGTTGTGCTCGAAGTTGTGCTCGAAGTTGTGCTCGAAGTTGTGCTTAGAGTTGTGCTAGATGATGAGCCTGCTGCTGAACTCGATGATGCACTCGTGGACGAACTCGAGGATGAACTCGACGATGAACTCGAAGCCGGGTTCGATACTGCAGTGCATGGGATGAATGTTCGCGCCAGAAGCGGGTACGCGATGAAGCTGTAGTGGTCCGCGTACGGGAAGACCATTTGTTCCGCAGATCTCCAGTGGATGTCATTCTCTGGTGGCGGGATTTGGTAGGTCCCACGGGCATCTTCTGCCGTGCGCAGCAACGATCGTTCCACTCGAGGGTAGTCCCATCCTCTGGCTCTATGTGGGATGATGTTGTCGGGCCATAGGCCTTGGCTGGTGAACATTTGTTCCGGGACCCGACGACGCCTGCGAGAGCAGACTGCATGCCGGTAAGACAAATAAGCGACAACCTTGCTTGTGACCTCAAATAGGGTCAGGAATCACCAATTCCCGAGTTGCCACTTCGGTCTGCAGCGTGCGCTTCTACTCGGGACTCTGACACTGAGTCAGTAGAGCCATCTCCTCTCGGAAGAGTTCGGCCCACCATCAGTCAACGCGACGGACCGAGGAGGACCTCCACATCTCCCCCTGCGGCAAATGCATCGCCCTCGGCGGCAAATGCATCGCCCCCGGCGGCAAATGCATCGCCCCCGGAGGCAAATGCATCGCCCCCTGCGGCAAATGTATCCCTGTATGTCGGACGCGCCTTGGACAAATACAAAGGACTCGTGGGATTCTCAGCACGGTCATTGACACCGAGCGCCCGCGCCCAAATCGGAGATCCCTTCCAACTCCGACGAACCGAACTTCTTACGCCAGTAGCCACTTTACGCATGCCCGGCCCCACCCACGACGTACCAATCGGTCAGGCCGGAACCAGACGCATAGCTACACGATTCCGGATGTAATCCCTGCACCCGTGGAAGAAGAAGCCCCTACCACGGACGAGAACTTGTGGATCGTCAAGGAAGTATATGCGAACTACTTCCCGACGATGGGATCTGTCTGCTTCGCTGGTACATATTGGTTCTTGGTGCTGATGAAGACGACGATGACGAAGACTGGGCTTGGCTGGTCAGTCGAGGGAACGCCGAGGGGGCGGCCGTAGATGGCGCGTTCAAAATCGGAGTAAGTCGTACCGACGATGATGATGATGACGATGATGCTGACGATGATGCTGACGATGATGCTGCTGGCAGGTAGCTCAAAAAGCGTCTCGTAATCGAAGCCTGAGAGAGGTATTGTCGTACCAGCGCGTCTTCCCTTTTCCAGGCTGATTCCAACCATTCGTCGGTAGGGGGGGCGCGTTGTGCGTTTCCCAATCGAGCGGGAGGTGTGTTCTTCCATAACTGGGTCGATTCGCTAGTAGACGGGGTAGCAGTCGCAGCAGTCGAAGGGGCCGGAGACTCCTCTGGCGTTGGGGATGCCTCCAGCTTCTGTCGTTTGGAAGGAGGAGTACCCGGTCTCTTCGATTCCAAATTTCCGCCACGGGCGCGGTGGGTGACATGTTGCGTCTGCGTGGGTATAGGATGGCTAGCTTGGCTCTCGCTGTCCTGTTCGCTTTCGGGTTCGACCAGTTCGATTGTCAGTTCGATTCCTTCTGCGATTACTTCTTCTTCTTCTTCTTCGTCGGCTTCTTCGTCGTCCTTAGATGCTTCAGGTGCCTCTTCGTCTTGCTCCTCGACTTCCTCGACTATCTCTTCGTCTTCGTCTTCATCCTCTTCGTCGTCGCGTTCCGGCCATCCGATGTTGCCGTCGCAAGGTCTTCTCTTACGTGAAGACATGAACAGGTTGACTTGGCGACCATAGAAGAGGGCGTTCGAAGTAGACAGGAGGTCGTGGGCGTTCGAAGGGAGCTGCAGTTTGGGACGGCGGTCGATGATTTTGTTGAATTTGACTATCGGGTAGGACTTCTCTTTCGCCAGCGTTGCAGGGCAGAAGTCGTAGCTAACCGTCGCAAGTTGTAAATCACCGACTTGAAGTGGCGTCTCGAAGAGGTGGAACTCCGTCTCGTAGACGATTTGCTTGGAAGGCGGCTTCAGCGGTATGTAGTCCGTGGGCCGGATCGCTTGCGCGTCGTCAATGGAGAGGTTGAGTTGGGCCGCGACCTCGTTGGCAACAAGCAAGTTCATACCGTCGGGGAGGTGGCTCGAGATGTAAATCGTGATGGCATGAAGCGGAGACGTCGGGGTGGCCGAGACCAATAGTTCAACGCCCTCAGAGAGGAACGCATCAACACCCACGGATGAGCGTGCGTCGACGGGTGGGAGCGACTCGGTCTCAAGTCCTTGGTGTGTTACCCAGTCGCGGAGGGCTACGCCTTTGCAGTAACAATGCATGCCGAGTCTAAAACGCATGAAGTCTTACTGATGATATCTTCTTCCGGGGACGGGCGCAAAGATTTGCGTACGTATATATTCCCGCAGACGACAGTCGGAATCGTTGAGATGCGAAGTAGACGTCGGGACTTCTGAGAAGACGAGCGCGTTGTCGTGTGAAAAGCCCGGGGCTGCTTACGCGTGGCGGCCGAGGATGGCTTCCAGTTGCAGTGCTTCCCTTCATCTTGACAGCGTTGCTGGCGGAGCTTGCATTGTTCAAGTGAATGCTTCGGGGTCTGATCCGGCTTGAGGAACTGGTTATGTTCCTTGCAGTAGGAGCGTGGGACTCCGGTGAAGGGTGGACGCTTTGGTGAAGTCGGGGCGGACTTGGAGGCGGCCGTAACCATCGAAGACTTCCTCGAAGGGATGGCAATCGCGTTCGCACTAGTGAAGGGTGGACGCTTTGCCGTCTTCTTCGTAGTCGGGATGGGCTTGTCCGTCTTAGTCCGCTTGTTGGGGCGTCGACGTCCACGATCCGGTAATGCTGCCGGTTGGGCCATAGACATGGCGTCTGCCTTGCGCTTCTGGCGAGGAGGGCGTTTGGGCTCCTTGTTTTCCTGCTGTGTCTTACGCTGTCTGTTCCTTTGGCGAGTGTCGACCTTTACGGTTGAGTCGCGGGCGGAGGCAGAAGGCGTCGGACGAGGAGGGCGCTCACGCAGTCGCTTGTGTGTGGCGGCTGACGAGGGCTTCGTAACACTTTCCATCCAAGGCCAATAATCTTCCATGACGTGGAGGTCGAGGGAGTTGGTCCAGGGTAGCAGGTCAGTGAGGTCGCGGGGCCATGCTACACCAAGTACGTGAAGTACCTCGGCGTACCGAGTCCATCGATCACGTTCTCCAGGGGTGAGCATCCGGGACACATCGCGGACTTGATTGAAGTCGGATGTCTGGTAGCCAGCTGCATGGGCCGTTTCGTAGCTTGTGATGCAGCGATTTACATACCCTGCAAGGCTTTCCTTCTTGAAGCGTCGCAGTTTGAGGGCTTGTATAGCTGGTCGCTTCGTGTCTCCCTTGTCCAGACGTCCCTTGAACAACTCCATGAAATACTCCATGAGCATGTACCAAACGCGGGTGCGTTCGTCCGTAACACGAATATAGCGGGCCCAGTACGCGTCCATGAGGGCCACTGCAGTCTTATCTCCCCACTTATGCACCGTGTCGATGATACGGTTGCATGCCAAGAGCATTGACAAATTGTTCAACTGTAAGTTGAATGCAAGTTCACGGGCTTGAGTTGAGACGTCAGCGGTCGGCGCAGTTGCCGGACGGGTCGTCACGAAGAGCGATCGGACTCGAGTCATCATGTGCAACGTGCGGGGAGGTACACCTGCAAGGGTCGCCGATCGCAGGATCCTTCCTGTCGTCGATGATGAGGGGGACTCGTTGCCTGTAGATGGTGGGGGTGGTGTGGCCGTCGCAGGAGGGCCACTTGCCGTCGAGGGGGCAGGGGTCTGGGCCACAGTCGCCGCATCAGACGATGGATCAGCTGACGAACCTGAAGACGAGCTTGATGTTGAGCTCGAGGATGAGCTTGCTGACGAGCTCGCGGGGGCCGGAGTCACAGCTGTTGCATTACCAGTTGCTGGTGTCACAGGGGCCCCACCTTGGTCCTCCACGGAGGGGTTCGTACCACCAGCGAGTATGGTCGGGTAAGCTTCTTCTTCAACGGAGAAAAGGGGGCTCAACGTGACGCGAGTGCCCTGCAGTGTTGTGCTTAGCGAGATGCGAGGCGTTGTGCGTGCCGGTGTCGATGCAGTGGGGGTTGAACCTGACGAATCAGTCGGGGTTGCCGTCTGCGTTACAAAGGTCGGCCTGAGTCCGAGGGAGCCAATTATCGGTCGAAATGGCGACGCGAAAGCTGGATCAGACATACTAGACAGTGCACGATTGACCAATGGGGCAGGTGGGCGTGATGCCAGCGATGGATGCGGGTTACGCCGGGGCAGGGTTGTCGCTCAACTTGCTAGACTTCCAGGACGGGCAAACGGATCGACAGGGGTGCTTGAAAGTACCCTACTGATGGGGGGCAATGTTGTTGCACCTACGGGCATCGCAACTGGGGTAAAGGCCAACGGTGGAGTGACTACAGGGGGCGATGTTGCAGCAGGTGATGGTGCAGCTGGAGCGGTGGAGCTCATTGACGCGTGAGCAGTCGGCATAGGCCCCAAAGGAATACTTCCCAGGGCTGCTGCTGGAGTCGTACCAATCAGAGATGATGGGGGCACGGTAACAGGAGTGCTTGCAGGGGTTGGAAGTACCAATCCAGGAAGTGATCCCGGTGCTCCAGGCAACGAAGTCGAAGTAGGTAAATGATTAACAAATACCTCTAGAGGGATGAAGGTACCCAATTGGTTCCAAAGGGCTTCGTGCTGAGCTGCAGAGCCTGTAGGTCCCAAATACTCCTGGTAGATGTCGTGGGCTGTCACGTTGGGGTTACACATCAGCTTGAGGGATGGTGTCGGTACCAATGGTAGGTGAAGCAAATTGGTCTGCTTATCTTTGACTGCTTTGAGTAAAATGTTCCTGTACTCACCAGAGTAATTGGTGAATAAATCCTCTCGAAACTGCGTTGATTGCATCCAAGAGAGGTCCGTAGTAAGAGGAGTAGACCTCTACTTCTTTCAGGAACTTCTTCTCCGAAGGCAGAAGACCATGGTAGACACCCAGGATGGTAAAGGGGTCCAAGCATTTCCTCTTGTGCTCCCGAAGACGCGACAGGGGATCGTCGTGGCGCGAGTTGGCGAACATTCCACGTCACCAGGGGTAGGCCAGGCAGTGTGAGTACACTTGTAGAGCACGATGAGCAGCAAAGAGGATGATTTGCTGGGTGATAAGGGGGTGACCCTAACACAAACAAAACCAGACACATAGAGTGTAGGAGAACAGAGAGACGACACAAAAATGCAAAGACATGTGAACGATCTGTCTCACATATGTGGTTTTTGCTGACCTCTGATCTCCCACGTTCGTTGAGTAGTACCTTCCTTGTAGGAGGTGCTTTCAAATCGATCTGTTGACAGAGCACACAAAACTCGTGTGTGCAGTTTCCACTTGAAAGGAAAATTCGAATTGTGAGTTTGGATACAACCCCAAGGGATAAATACACAACGAACTCTTATTAAAAGTCTCTATGGCTGCTTACAGTCCTAACTCCTAAGAGTAGGTGAAA
>WBZZ01004301.1:275000-277955 GCA_019918135.1 Paulinella micropora | reverse complement strand
TGTCATTATTGTTGACAATGACAGTGGTAGGCGCTGAGCTAGTCGTAGGGGCAGGAGGGGCTGTATGGGCTGACGGGACGTACCCAGGGGGAGACATAAAAGGCCCAGAGGAAGGTGCCTGTCTCGTAGCCGTCGCCTTAGCCAATGCAATCTTTGCCTCCAACTCCTTTTCTTTCTCCTCTGCTCTTTCCCTGATATGCAGGTCTTGAGCATGATGAAAAAAAGACATGAGCTCGGCAGCCTTCCGAAGGAACAGAGCCTTCTCCGCCAACTCCTTCTCTCCCGCTTTATTGGTGAGGGCGGGTGCGGCCGTTCCCTCCAAGATCGTATGATCCTTGGTGAAAGCCCACCTCTTCCATGCGTCGTCCTTCTGCAAGGCCGCATGCAACTTCTTAATCTTCGTCACCCCTCCAGCTTCGCCTTCTATTTCTTTCAGGGCCGGGTGAAGGTCCCTGCCATAAATCGGGGTTTGTTGGAGTTTATTCAAGTCCACCAACTTGATCTCCATAAGTCTCAGGGGTATATCCATGACATTAATCTGTCCTCGGACGTTCCTGGACTTAAACTCCCCTTCCCCTCTTTTGATTGAATCGATATCCTGACCAGGATCGAGCAACCTAGCCAGTGCTCTTGAATCCCATGGCAGGACAGTCTTGTTAGACTGGTACTCATAGAGTATAGCACACTCGAACACTTTCCATGTGAGGTCGAGAAGCTCCAGTAAAGACATATTGTCCCCAAATGAGACATGTTGCACCTGTAACTGTGCACTGTCGTCTCTGAGGAATTTTGCAAGAGACAGGGCTTGTTTTGGGAGGGGGTAACAGATATCCTCCTTTCTCAAGGGATCTCCCCATCGTATTTCTGGGGGAATGAATAGCCATTTATAGGCCTCATCCTTCCCTATTTTATCCTCAAACTCCTTCTCACTTAGATTGCCATATTCGGCCACAAACCTCGCTTCCTCCTCGCTCCTCTCCTTCTCGACTTCCGACTCTCCCATCCGCCCAGGGGCGAGCAGTCGGTCCTCTGGTCCTCCTGTTTCATAGGAAGGCACTGCCAGATCTCCCCCGTCCCCAAGAGTGCCAACGTTATCCTCCTGGTCTATTGGGGTTCTCTCATTCTCTCCTCCTTCTTCATTCCAATATGCTTCTTCAGACCTAGAAGACATGGTCTCTGAAGGAATACAAAGGAGATAGATCTGTTTCTACTCCGTAATTACTCTGTTCGTCTCTGAGGAACGAATAGAGAGGAAAGATGAAAAGACAGTGTAGAGAGAGAGAGTCTCACCTCTATGTCTTATGTGTTTTTGTTTGTGAGAAAGAAGTAGTCTATACGACTTTCTCTGAAAACTTGATCTCCTTCTCCACTCCTCTTTTCTTTTTCTCTTTTTGTTGTTGTATCTGTTATGAGGTACGAGGACCTACGTACAGATAATGTCAAAGAGGCTCGAGAAACACTCCTTGAGAAGTCGACCTGTCGTCTGACACTTGTTCAGACCTATTGTCGAAAAACAGTCAGAGATTTGCAAAAATACTCAGTGATGTATGTGTTTTGAGAAGCAACTAAGTGCACAGACTTGAAAGGAGGAGTACTACGCTCGTGTCCTTCAAGTTTGTTTGTAACTGTGAGTGTTTGTTTGTACGTCTGTTGACCTACTCTGTCTCTGTCTCAAGAGAGAACACAAGAACAGCTATGAGTTCTGGTGTCTGGCCCTCCTTATGAGGACACAGATACAGGCTGTGTAGAGGGTACTGAGACACCTACTCACAAACCGCGGCCCAGACGTCTGGTTTTGCAAAAGGAGCTGTGTGGGGATGTGCTGGAGTATTTGTTTTTTGGAACACCTACTCAGAAGAGATAGGTCTGTCTAATTTTTCTTTCTGCTGTTCCAAAAACAAGCCAGAAAAGAAATCAGCCTTGTGCTGGTGACTCCAATGTTACAATCCCTGAAGATAGCTCGATAAAAAGTCGGTAATACAACCAGACACAAATCCCCCAAAGGAGAATGATGTCTCGTTATATTAGCTCAGTGAAGCCGAAAAAGAAAGCGGCCACAGACCACGGTTAAAATGACATTAGGTCAAATCCGGCCAAACGATATTGAAATACTGGGGAAAAAACTAGGTGCACCTGACACCCAAAAAACTATACTTTTTACCGGCGGCTGCTACCCGGGGGGTGATGCCTACAGTATTTTGAGATCAAATGACAGCCGTGTGTGTATTCATTTGAATGCAGGTTGGTAATTTCCTCACAGGAGGATAGTCAAGACTTACAGTTCAACGTGACGTTGGTATGCAGAAACGTAGAGAAATGAATTTCGACGCATTCTAAGGTTTATTTTATCGTTTTTCACCGCATCATATCTAGCATCAGAGCATATATATGCATATGTGTCTTTGCATTCGTTGGGTTAGGCTTTGATTTGGTGGGAAAAATTGAAGAACGAGGTTGTACGAAGTGGAGAGAAGAAAGTTTGACGCTGCCTGTGGTTTACTGCATTCCTTTTTGCAGGGTTTACTTTGTGTGGTCTGAGATATTGTGAGTCCGAGTCGCCAATCAAATTTGGGGTTGGTCTTCTGGCGCGAATCAAATTCGGGTTGGGGAACGGATTGGGGGACGGGTACCCGGCGGTTGTATTTCAAATTAATTGATTTGTGTGCCTTTGTCATATAATCAAGTTTGCTCCAGGAGTAAAATTTACCATTTCCCTTCTCAGTATACCGTATGTTTCCAACTTCCCATCTCCACGAATTGTAAGTCACGATTCTATTATATATTAAAAGTTGCACTTGGTTGTGGGAAAAGTAATATTTACTACCAGGCTTAGAAATGAACAAAGTCAACTGACATTAAAAATTTTTTTTTGCTGCATCACTTATTCGTCGAGATTCAAATATGATAAATCCTGGACATGACTTTAAACTACATCCTGTCTTGAAAATAGTATCA
>WBZZ01004301.1:237500-270000 GCA_019918135.1 Paulinella micropora | reverse complement strand
TCTCTGCCTCTTTTGTCAACCAGAACTTCAAACTCAGCGACATCGTTCCGAATCCTGGATGTCTGTGTGGTGCTCCACCCATGCTGTCTTCTAGGAGTATCCTCTGTTAACACGGAGGCCGCGCACTAGGCCCAAGAGTACATGTCATCCTGACTGCGACTGTGTTATGTGTATGTACTCTTTGGCAGAGCGCGTGACAACCATTTCAGTCCTGTAAGACAGCAGCACATTGTTGAGACATCACGCGGACTCCCAGCATTCATAACGAAGTTGAACCCATGCTAGACCAAGTAAGCCTCAGCATGTCACAGTCGACTGGGAGCTGCGGACATCATATGTCTATGCAGACTACCGTCATCCCGGTCATGAGCTGCTTCCGATTACAAATCGACTTTTGGAGGCGGGAAATTTTGGCAACTGCTCAGGACATAGGCTAACGCAAATATCTGGTTGATACGATATGCTTATTGTTCTTGCTAGCTTGTTTGCCTAAAATCAGCTTCGAATTTTAGTTGTCGTTATGCCACAGTATGTTTGCATGTAGCTCGGGAGTGGTTTCATATTCCTGAACAGATTAGTTCCTCTCAACTCTTGTTGTTGTTGTTGTTGTTATTGTTGTTGTTATTGTTGTTGTTCTTGTTGTTGTTGTTGTTTTTTGACACATATTTCCTGTACCAAAATCATGTAGCGAATCATGCGCCAACGGTTAAGGAATTCCTTAGCTTTCGACCAATACCGATAGTACATTCCGCAGCCTTTTCCTTTGTCCCCAACCCACTTCTTTTTATAAGTTTCTTCACGTAAACGTTCTTTTGTGAGTTTGGATACAACCCCAAGGGATAGATACACAACGAACTCTTATTAAAGTCTCTATGGCTGCATTAAGTCCTGACTCCTGAGAGCAGGTGAAATACCAGTAAATAGCTGAGAGGTCACTTCGTTTATTTACGTAGATTTCTACTTGTTTGCAGACTTGGAATGCAAAATACGAACACGCCTGAACGGAGATTGTGAGTTGGTGAGCGCGCGTAACTTGAAACATCTGTAAAACACTTGAAGGATCGCTTCAAGTCTAACTTATAATTTCAAGTGTCCGAAATTGACATTTGGAAAACGTTTCCACAGTCATGGATGTAAAAAGCAAGTCAAAATATTATTTTCCGTCACTCTTGTTTGCTTATCCATAAATTTACCGCAACGTGCGTGTTTCACGGAAAATCAGGGGAAAAGGTAATATAGTGGGGGAAAAGGCAATAGTTAATCTTTTCTAAAAGAACTTTGACGGAGGCTCAGGCTTGATCGTTTGAAGTCATTTCTGAACGAAATCGAAAAGTAGTCAAGTTAGTGAAGTCGAAACGTTGTGCAGAGGAGAATCTACTATCACGGGCCGGTCAAAAACAGTGAAAAGTCAACGGTAGTCACCTAATTTTGGCTAATCGTTAAAGTGCTCAGTCTGATAGCTACCCCCCCCCCCCAGACCTAACGGTTGAGTAGAGTTGCGTACAGAATGAGTGACTAACGCCGTCATGGGTCCGGCAGTGACTTGTCTCGCTAAAAGGAAAAAGGAGAAAAGAGAAAGATAGGAGTCTCTTTAAACCTCAGGAGAAGATGTCTCGCTAAAAGGAAAAGGAGAAAAGACTCGGAAAGATAGGAGTCTCTTAAAACCTCAGGAGAAGATGAAAAGGAAATGTGTCGATGCGTAGCGCATTGTAGACCAGGCTGAGATCAGCAGGGGCCGGGATGTCGGGACGCGGAAGCGGGACTGAGCCTGTGACAATTGAAGTGAGGCGCAGTCACCGCAGCGCATATGTAACATATGATGCGTTGATATCGGGGAGCAGACGTCGAGCCGTAGGAAGCTAGGTGGCCATATATCGCACAACCGAGATGAACTAAGTTTAATGCACCAATTATGGCGGCCGTGCCGCCCGCCGATATAACTTACTCACTGAGTGAATGTCCAGCCTGACGGTTCGATGAGAATGATAGTTGACCTGCAGGCATAAGAGCCGGGCGATCAAGGACTTATAATACAGTGATACTCTGGTCGTGGCGTAGCTTGACTAGGGATGATGGCAGGGTCAAATGGGAAAAGCGCTGGGTGGTCACGGTGGCGGGTGAAGCCGGTATGATGAGTAAAACCCACTTGAGAGTGATGGGGGGCTATTCCTTCGATGTGACCGTTGCCTGCTTACCTTTCTGGAAGATGTGCAGTCAGTGGGAAGGTTTCGCCGGTGATGACTCCCGGGGGCCTCGAAGACATTTAAGAACCGTCGTTGGCGGGGAGTCGGCCTTTGTCTTTGTTATTCTTGAAGGCGCGCCACTTGATGTGGCGATGAACGACTTGATCGTTGGTGATGTCGAAGAGGAGGGGCTTCCAGATAGCTAAGGGTTTGCCCCAGGGCTGGATGGTAGTCTTGTCCTCCGTGTCTTCGTAGATGGGACGAAAGAGAGGGTTGGTGGCCGAGGTCGTAGTTAGTACCGAGTTGGTGAACTACGAGATCGTTTTCCTTGTTCTCTGGATGCTCATCCAAAACGATGCCAAGTTTAACCTGGTCTCGGTCGATGAATGCAACGTCTTCGCCGGTCGTGTAGTTGACAGAGTCGTCATCGTAATCACTTGGTGCAGTGTACGGGGCGAGGTGTGAGCGGTCGATGCGTTTCAATACCTTGTTGGTCTTGAGGTGGCGCAGCTTGAACTTGCGGCTGTTGGAGCTGACCTGCTCAACGATGGTGTAGGGGCCGTCGAACTGGAGAACGGAAGAGGCCGGAATGCCTTGTTTGGAAGGCTTGGTGCGGTAGACGGAAGCTGTGTCGCCTACCTTCCATTCCTTGACTGCCTTGCGGCGGCCTTTGTTCTTTTGAGCGACGGACCGGGCGTGGGTAACGGTGGTGCACGCGCTGACATAAGCTGTGACAGCGGTGCGGGCGCTGTTCAGCAGGGCGATCTGTTCGGCAGACTGTAGTGACAGCGTAGGTGAGACGTCGAGCGCGGCGCTGGAGGCGGTGGCGCGGGCGTTGACGATCGGGCGAGTCGAAGAAGTCCAACGTGCAGCGGGGCTTGCGGGCGAGCATTCCTTCGAAGGCTGTGGTGCTGGTCGCTGTGGACACGTAAGTGCTCTGAGCGAAGGAGAGGGAAGGGATGATGTTGGGCCAGTTGGTCTTTTCTGCCTTGGGGAGAGACTGGACGGCCGTGCGGATGGCCTTGTGGCGGCATTCGACGTAGCCAAGTTGATGACGCGAGTAGGGCGCGGTGGTGAGCCATTCGAGGCCGGCTACGCTGCAAAATCGTTTGGTCAACATTCCGACCAAAGAACTATGGTAGTCGGAGAAAATGGCTTCCGGAAAACCAAACATTAGTTTTTTTAAAGCATTTTAAGCGTTAGTAAAACTGGTGCACTTTTTACGTAACGAGTTTTTAACATTTTTTTGTTCTGTTTTTTTTTTATTAGAAAGCTGGAATGTTGAATTTCCGTGTGGAAGAATAATAAAAAATTTACTTTTGAATTTGAATTCAAATTTAAGTGTTAACGGCAAAATGGTCCGGAAATGAAAAATATTAAGGGGAGAAAAAGGGACAAGTGTATTGTTTTATTGTGGTGGACGGTAATATAGGTGTTGATCTTTGATAATTGACAATGATTTTTTGAAAGCAATAAATGCATTTTATACAGAAGGAGCCCCATTTTTGTAGCTTTTTCACCATTTTTTAGAAAAAAATCCCGGGAACTCGATCATTTTTGTGGTGGGTGTCGGGGCCGGCCAACCTAGGAAAAAGCTCAGAGGGGAGGGTTCCCTGAGTGCATTAGATATCTTTTAGCACAAAGCATATCATAGGTATCTAAGTATATAGACAGCAACCTTGAGTTTTTTTCACATATGTAAGTTCTCCTATGGGGGAGTGGTCGTTAGCATAATAAACATAGATCCGTTAAACTTTATCATAATTGTACATTTCAAAACTATAAGTAAAAACATTTAATTTAATGAAAGAATAATTGAAAAATAGTAAAAACTGACTTCAAACTAATCGATTTCCCGTCGCCCACCGCTTTTTCCCAACTAATTGCACACCCCCCACCGGAAAAAACTGGCTACCTTGCCACCTCAAAAAATGTGCTTGTGATGACCAAAAATCAGAGTCAGTTTTCATATGTTCCCTGTATGCTCTTCAATAAATTTTTTTATAATATCTCTCTATGTATGCTTATAATTAAATATACAAATTTTTTTTTACAAAAAACTGATCTTAAGCCTGCAAACAAACCGGCCAAAATCAGCAAAAATAGGGCATAAGGCCCTCACTCAGAATTTTTTTTATTTAAATACAAGGCCGGAACTTGGCAAGTACAGAAAGTGAAGGAAATCAAAGAGACTATTTAATAAAAGCATTTTGTAAGCGCAGAAAAAATTGAAAATCTCGAAAGATTTTACCCATGATTTTTTTAGCCTGTCTGCAGCCCAGAATAGATCACCAACAGCAGGGTTACAAAGAAAGGAGCAGTAGTTGAACATATGCAAAACAAAGACTATGTGATTGTGAATAGATTCAGCACATTATATTCCCAGAAAAGCACACACAACACATATAGGAGTGATACAAGACAGGTGCAAAAAAGGGCTTCAGGGAAGAAAGAACAACACATGCTACAGCTAAGTTTACAACACACCATTTTGCAGAAAGCACACACAACACATATAGGAGTGATACAAGACAGGTGCAAAAAAGTGCTTCAGGGAAGAAAGAACAACACATGCTACAGATAAGTTTACAACACACCATTTTGCAGACAGCATGGGCACAACGTTTGGAAAGACTGTGCAAGGCCACGGGACGTGAAAGTATGCATGAGAAACACACACAAAAAAACACAAAACCCTCTCTAGCCATGACTTTTACCAATCTCGACCCCGCAAAAACCGTCAAATAAAAAAAAATTTAGTGCGGCCTTCACTTCAAAGGCTACGTATGTCGATAGGCCTGTCTGTTCAAATATTTTTTGGAAATTTTTCTGGTTTCCTCTGCGGGAATTGGCATGGTCTTGTCAAATATTGCCACAGAAATTCACGGGCCGGCGCCACCAAAATCATGTCGGAGGTCAAGTACTTCAAAGCAGGTAAATGTTCAAACCACATCGTTTCAAGCAAAAGCAAGCATGAAACAAGTGTTTGTTTTAGAAAAAAGGGGTAGCTCACTAATTTTCACCCTTATTTTCGACCGCAATTTTCACTTCTCAGGACATAGCAAGTATGGTGTTTTTAACTGAAAAATGCTGTTTGCATGATGCACTCTGCACTCATTTTTTCACACAAGTGCACAAATGAATTCACATGTTATGTTGAGTAATCCTGCCTAAGGGTTTTTGCAGAGAAGTACGGTACAAAAAAAAAAAACTAGGAAAACATAGGTCGAAAATAAGTTTGCCAAAATTCAGAACATACTTTGGAACACAGCAATAGCTTTAATACACTGAAAAACTAAACAATCGGCTACCTATTCCCAATAAAAACATTGAATTCTGTGCAAACAGCACTTCAAAATCTTGAATATTGAATGAGTTTACCTGCTTTGAAGTTGATGGGGGCTCTAACGACCACTAGAACCTACATATGACACTTGTACAAAATATTTCTTGATATTTTCATTTGTAGGCTACAAACTAGGAGAAAACCACTTATTTTTTCCTTGTCGAAACATGAAAATCTCATATTTCGTAGCTTGAGTATTATTTCTTGCACAGGTGAATAGGTGAATTGTTTTTTGTATTATCATTAAACGTATTTCTCCAACTTTATGTAATTAATTTGTAAATGTCTGTGGAAGGCAAAAACTCAAAATCACAAAACCAGCATTTTTCTGGTTTTGGGGACATATGCATCTTAGTATTCATCAGTTTTTAAGAATTTTAAGTATTGGAATCGTCTTTCACAACCATAAACTAAAGCTCCACCAAAGGATTTTTATTCATTTTGCCTAGAAGCTACAAACCAAAAAGTGGGTTTCACAACTTCACCTGTCTGACCTACACATGCCTGTACATTTTTTCCTGGACCTTTCTCCTTCAGTTTTTTTAGTGTAATCATGTCTCACTGACATATACTTACGATAGATACAAAAATATTGAAATAGAGAGTCTGCTTCACTCCTGGAGGCAGGCAAGTCCAAGATGTCGGAATGTCAAAAAAGTTTTGATCAGTTTTCTTCTGGGTTTCATGTGTTTTTTTCAACAAAAACTACGTAGATTTGAAGGTACAGTGTTTTAGGACTCCCCAACCTATTTAGGAGCTGTAGGACCGTCAATTGTTTTAGAAATGAATTTTTATTTGCTTGTTCAGCTGCCCCTAAGGGACTGTTTTCCGGCCGACTCTGTGTGTCTCAGAGATGTTGAAATTTTCTCACTTGAAATTCCATCAAATTATTTATCGAGATGCATTGTATAACGTTCAATAGTTCAAAAGCTAAGAAAATAACAAGCAAAAACAGATTCTTTAATTATAATCGTGGTTGCAAACCATTTTTTCACCACACTTGAATAAGCAAAAAAATTACGGCCCGACCTGTCTTTTTGTCAAAGTTTCCGAAAATTTTTCCACAAGAAATGGTGACTTTTTTACAACTTCAAATGCTTTGTTTGTCAAAACTACTCATTTAAAAACGATTGCAGATTCTGAATCAGGGTGATCTGAAGAATTTGACTGTCTATGTTTTATTATTTTTAAACCTGCACTTAACTTTGTTTTTGATGTTATAAATTACACATGGGGCGTTAAGGGGGAGGCAGCCTCCCGAGGACAGATGGCTCCCGCCTCTACTGCCATGGCCACACTAGGGGGTCGGGACAATGCCGGCGCACTTGCATCATTTCAGGTGATGGCATATGACGCTAGCCTGGCATACTAGCTGAGATGCGTCAGCAGAAAGAACTGGTCATATTCAACATCATCTTTGACATGTTGTGTGGGCCCGGGGTGCCAAAGTGTTAGTCGGAGGCTAACCTGAGAGCTAGAGGCTTCCTTCATACAAAACCTGGCCCAAAGCCTTATGTAACCGGTTGGAAAAGAAATCAGTACAAGAAGGTAGCGCCCGCCGACGTATAGGACAAGGTGCATGAGCTCAATAGCTTTATTTTCACTAGCAAGATGCAGTATACCTGAAAATGTGTGGATTTCGACTGTAGGAGGGATTTGTGACTCCTGAAGGACTTCGGTCAAGGGCTCTCTCTCGATAGGATCACCAAGATTATTGAGGACGCTCAGCTTTCGTTGGCCGCACCACTGAGCAGACTGTCACTGACCCTAGATTCAAGAAGGCATTGCAGATGTGGATGGAAATGGCCAAAATAAATCGTGAACAGTTCAGCGTGTGAGTTTGGATACAAGCCCAAGTGGTAATCAAGTTACACAACGAAGGTGACTCTAGTTGACTCGGACTCATGATCATGATCATGAGTCTCTACTAGTGGCTGCCGCATTAAGTCCTGACTCCTGAGCCTGAGCAGGTGAAATACCAGTACTACAAATAGCAGAGCAGTCACTTCGTTTATTTACGTAGATTCCTACCTGTTTCAGACTTGGGCTGCAAGATACGAACACGACTGAACGTAGATTGTGAGCTTGCTAAGTTGAACTTCGCAAAACTACTGCAAAGTACTTGAAAGCTGACTTCCGAAGTGACCGCTCTGCTATTTGTAGTCTGGTATTTCACCTGCTCAGGCTCAGGAGTCAGGACTTAATGCAGCCACTAGTAGAGATCCGAGTCTTTATTAGTTGAAGAGTTCGTTGTAATTACCCCTTGGGATTGTATCCAAACTCACCAGCTGAACTGTTCACTATTTATTTTGGCCATTTCCATCCACATCTGCAATGCCTTCTTGAACCTAGTGACAGTCTGCTTGGTGCGGTCAACTAAAGCATCCTAAATAATCTGGGTGATCCTATCGAGAGCCTACAGGACTACTTACATTGTGTATTTTTGCAATCATATATTACATTAGTACCCATTGTCTGTGTCCTTCGCAGGTTGGGAACAGGTGGGAGTTGGAGGCCGCAACGCTTTTCTCAGGAGACAGCACTAAGGTCCGACGATACGGCGGGATACCCGGAAGTGGCGCGCCGGGTGGCCACGTGCCATTCGCGAAACGAATATGCGGCTCCACAAGCACGTCGACGGCTTTGTGCAAGAACTCCTTAGTGTGCCCGCCCGGGTGTTCATCCCAATACTTCTTGGTGGCTACGGGATCTATGTCCTCTTCTTTGCAGAAACGCAGGTCATCGATGACTTTATCCTCCTCTCGGCCCGGCCCGGGGACCTTAGCCCTCACAGAGAGGAGGAGCTTGCGCTTGCACACCTTGAACGCTTTGGGGGGCAGTTGTGCCCGGCTTCTCTGGCAGCAGCTGTCGAACCGCATCACCAATTCAATATTGGACCAAGCAGAGCATATTTACCCGATCAAAAAGACTACTTCGGGAGGCACTTGCTTGGTTACAACGAAATCAAGCTACAAAGCATATTGCATGGCACATATCTACTTATTGCTGCGTTTCGTACCACCAAGTCGAGCCCGAGATTGCTCCAGTACTGCCCCTCAGGCAACCACGCAAAGTACGCAACCTCCACGCCAGCCTCGTCCGGGCCATCGTGCACGGTGTACGCGATGACCAGCCTGCGCATATCATGTTTATAAGTGAAAAAAAGCAGTGTTCAAATTGCATACGCTTTCATCTTGTCCCTCTGCTCTTCGGGGGACGCTGAGGGCGCAAATTTGTAGTAATATTGCGTGGTGGGCTTGATTATGAAGGTCAAGTTGGATTTGCGCAAGGCCTGAGCTCGCGTACTCACAAGGGACCCGGGCAATGCAGGCTCGTCATGATCCTCCCCATTCAAGGTCGGACCCGGCTGCGTTTCATTGTCCAAGCGCAACACAGCATCGGCGCCTAAGAGGCCAGCCTTCGCCGCGCTGCTGATTTTGCTGAGCTCGGCCAAATCCTTGAGGACTTCGTCCTGGGTGCGAGCGCCGCCCTTCTCGGGCTGGTCATTAACGAACCTACAGTTTGGCATACCATTCGCACTCAGGCAGAAGGGCGAGATAATTATGATTACACTGCAGTCTCGCCAGTGCTTCCATCCTTCGTTGCTGCAGCAGCAGCAGCTTTGGCTTCAGATCAATCTGCAGCAGAAGCAGCCTTAGCAGCAGGAGCGTTAGCTTCAGCTGCGGGTGCGTCACCTTGGCTGTTGCGCACACATGCATGTTTCGTATAAATGCAACGCTAGTCAAGACAACCTGTCGGGGCTGTAGCTCAGCTTTCGCGCGCAGCTTTTTGCTCCCACCTTGGATGCCGCGTTATTTGCTCCCTTTTTCGATCCCTTTTTGCTTCCTGGGGCTTTGCTAGCGGACTATACAAACATTACCACACATGCACCCCCCCCCCCCGCATATGCGCACCCTGTCGGAATAAGTCATGGTTTGTGGGAACGAGGAGGAATTGGGAGCTCCTGGCGCAAATAGTTTCCTTAGGACAGTGTTCCAAACATCAGCCACACCCCCCCCCCCCAATATGCGCACCCTGTCGGAGTAAGCCATGGTTTGTGAGAACGAGGAGGAATTAGGAGCTCCTATTTGCATGGGAGCTAGGCCCAGGCTTGATGTTGATGCTGATGTAATGTATTTGGAATATGCGCAAATAGTTTCCTTAGGACTGTGTCCGAAACATCAACCACCCCCCCCCCCCAATATGCGCACCCCTGTCGGAGTAAGTCATGGTTTGTGGGAATGAGGAGGAATTGGGAGCTCCTATTTGCATGGGAGCTAGTCCCACTGCCAGGCTTGATGTTGACTCTGATATAGGAATGTGTACAAATAATTTCCTTAGGACAGTGTCCCAAACATCAACCAGCCCCACGCATTTGCGCACCCTGTCGGAATAAGTCATGGTTTGTGGGAACGAGGAGGAATTGGAGCTCCTATTTGCATGGTAGCTAGCCCCAGGCTTGATGCTGATGCTGATATAATCTTTGTGGAATGTGTGCAAATAGTTTCCTTAGGACAGTGTCTCAAACATCAACCACACCCACCCACCCAAAAAAAAATCTTTGTGCAAAAAAAATAAAATAAAATAAAATATTGAAAAAAAAATGTGCAAAAAAAATAAAATAAAATAAAATATTGAAAAAAAAAACCTTTGTCTGTGATGTGGCAGACTTCTTTGCTGGAGGAGACTTCCCCGTGGGAGACGCCTTTTTTTCAGTCTGTGGTCGGATACGTTTACTTCGCTTGCCTTCTCCTTGCTCCTGGTTAGTCTCCATTACACATTTGTACTTGCCGGATTTTCCCAAGGGAGCATACATATAGATTCTGTTAATCAGGACCTTGTCAGCATACCAAGCTCTTGCATTCGGGTCCGGACTTGGGAATTCATAGCACAGGAGGGTGACTTTGGGGGCAAGTTTGCAATCCTGCTGCACAACTCCCATTTTTCTTCATTGTTAACCCGAAGAAAGATACGTTAGACACGCCCCTCGCGTTCCACACGGTAGATTTGGATGGTCTCGACCGAAACAACCATATACTCAATGCAGATCGAGTCAGAGGGAGAGACTTCGCGCGTTAGCCGGCGGGGCACGACCAAATCGTTTGGAATCACTCTGAACTTCGCTCGCTCTCCCCCCACCAAGGTCGTCAGGGGTTTCCCCAGGTTCGTCGGGCTCATCTCCCCCCATGAAGACGAGAAGCGCATCACTGTCGCTCTTGCCCTCCTCCCTGGTCTTCATCATCGTCCCTTTCTTCCTCCCTTAAAAGAGTTATGTCTTTCTTCCCTTTGCCTTTTCCTGGGTCTTTCTTTTCTTTCTTCTTGCTTATAGGGTTTCTTCTTGATTTTTTGGCAATACTTCTTGGTATGCACCACCTTATCACAAGCAAAGCAGGTGACTTTCAGCCACCAGTCCTTCTGTTTTTTCAACTTATCCCCCTTATTCCCACCCCCTTTTTCGTCATCCTGATCATCTAGTAGTAAGTTTGTCTGCTGTCCTTTCTGCCTTCTTCGTCTTCTGTTCTCGTCGTCCTCTCTGCTTTCCTCCCTACGACCTTTCCCTTTCTTCCATATCGCCAGTTCTCCCTCGCTCTCTCAACTAAGTCGTCATGCTTGGGTCTAAGGTTTGATGGAAGATCGAAGTAGTCGGATTCGTAATTTCTTCCAAAGCTGGATGTCAACAGCTTACGAGTCAACTCTTCTTCTTCAAAAGGATGGGCTCGTAAGCTCTCTACCTCACTTTTGAAGGCGAGGTAGTAGCTTAACCAGGTGTCTACGTTAGTTCCTGGTTTTGGGTAGATGTGCTCAAACTTCTCCGCGTTGAGATGCTTTTGCACACCTCCCACCGAACTAAACTTGGCCCTCACTAATTCTATCGTCTCTATCGGGCCCTTTGGAGTCTTATTTCTTAGGTATTGGAGAACAAGGGTGTGTGAGAATGCAACAGACAGCACAAGTTGTAAGGCACGCATTCTTTCATAATGCTTCTTCTTCTTTTGTACTGCTTTCACTCTGGAGTGTGCTCTTCTCGTCTTTCTTCGTTGTTCTTTCTTCTGTTGTTTTGCGTGTTTCTCTCTTCACTTCCTCTTCAGCTCCTTATGCATCTTATCCCAGTCTTTAGGTTTGGGCGTGACTTTTGTGCGTGGTCTGACTCTATGGATTACTGTACTACTCTGTTTCCTTTCTTGTTCTTCTGTCAGTGTCTCTGTGACTCTGTCTCTGACTCGGTGTCCGGCGTGTCTTCCGACTCCGGTTCTTCAGGTAACCCCCTCTCCTCTAGATCCATCGCCTGAGCGTGGTCATAGGGGTACTTAACCTTTGCTTTTGTGGTGGTTGGTGAAGGCTAGCTTCACACATTCCTCATGCCAGGCACTAATGCCTTCGGCATAGTTCTCTAACTTGTAACTAAAGTCAGAGTATCCTCTATTGTTCCCATCTAAGTTGGGTATTTCACTCATTGTTTGCTTCAGTGAGAAGCTGACTTCCTTATCGGCCTCAAGGCTCATAACCTTTGAGCAACTCAGTGTGCTCATTTAGAGAGGCCTTTACCGACTTTTTTCAGAGTCCCCTGGGTCAGTCTCACACAGTCACTAAAGTAAGGGAAGGCAACACCAACTTGTGACGTGGCACACGATCGTTAGTGTCAGGGTCGTACACACAACGAGTGTCTTGCTGTGCCGCTGTTTGGGCCTCTGTGCCGCCCAAAGTTTCACTGTTGTTTTTGTGCACCGTCCTGCAGACTCCTCACACCTCCTCAGCTCCTTTCCTACACTCCACTACTACCTTTCCTTCTTTTTTCTCTTGGGAACTTCAGTGATTGATGGCAAGTGGATTATAGAAAAATTTACTACTAGGCTCAGGGACTCCCGGCACTTTTGTCGGTTAAGATCAGAAAGATATTATTTATTAATGATAGCCGGGGTCTATTGTATATCCACTCAATCCAAGCACTCTGAGAATAACCTAATCTTCCTCCTCTACAAAAGAGAGGAAACCAGTATGGTGGGAAAATGTAGGACACTATCAGAGCCAAGCAACAAAAAGGAAACAGAGAACCATTTCCTATGCCAATGATTGTCCGCCCTAACGATAATATTATCCGGCGTAAACTTTCAAAGTAGTACGTGACCGGTCACCTTATGTACTTGTCTTAATATTATCGTTTTCAACCTGCTCAAAGTATATATATAGAAACGGGTATAACTATATCTTGACAGTCAGGCTAGACATAGCTCATCTATACATCACTGTATATAGAGGCAGGTATAAGAAACTTGAAGGTCGCATATTTACCTATCTGCGCCTACATGTTATGTTGAGTAAGGGGTCCTGCCAAAGGGCTTTTGCATCATGTGACAAGTAAGGTGGAATTGAAATGAAAACTAGGAAAACATAGGTCGAAAACTATTTTGTCAAGATTCAGAACATATTAATATTAATACCCCGCCACAGATCACAGCAATAATTAGCTTATAAAACTTCAAGTAATCAGGGACAGACCATTCCCAATAGAAACATTGAATTCTGTGTAACTTCAATAACACATCAAAATCTTGAATATTAAATGAGATCACGCGCTTGGAAATACTTAATGATTCTACCGACCACTAGACTGAACCTACATATGACTTAAAGCTTATGGATTTCCGATTTCAGTACCATATTAATAAACTTGAATTTTCAAGTTTTTTCATACAGTATCAACACCATCATTCCCACAGACTAATTTCTACGAATGGCACACTTACGTTTTCCACTAAACGACGTTTAATGACTTAAATTTATGGATTTCCGATTTCAGTACCATATTGATAAACTTGAATTTTCCAGTTTTTTCATACAGTATCAACATCATCATTCCCAGACTAATTTCTACGAATGGCACACTCACGTTTTCCACTAAGCGACGTTAATATCAATATATAGATCTAATTGAAGAACGCTTGCTTTTTGTAGAGCTGAAAAGGAAGCATATAAAGAAGGCGAACATCAGTCACGTAGTAAAAACAGTAGCGACTCTTGAACAAAGAGTATGTAGGAAACAATTTTATTAAAGACTACTTCTTTATAATATATATTCATGTTGTAATGTATCCATGTTAAATAAAGTATCAGACTGAGCACTTTAACGACCGGCCAAAATTAATACCGTTGACTTTTCACTGTTTTTGACCGGCCCGTTAGATTCTCCTCTGCACTGTTTTTGACCGGCCCGTTAGATTCTCCTCTGCACAACGTTTCGACTTCACTAACTTGACTACTTTTCGATTTCGTTCAGAAATGACTTCAAACGATCAAGTCGAAGTTCTTCTTAGAAAAGATTAACTATTGCCTTTTCCCCCACTATATTACCTTTTCCCTAATTTCCGTGAAACACGCACGTTGCGGCAAATTTGTGACAAGCAAACAAGAGTGACGGAAAACAATATTTTGACTTGCTTTTTACATCCATGACTGCCACTGTGGAAACTTTTTCCAAATGCAAATTTTGGACGCTTGAAACATCTGTAAAACACTTAAAGGATGGCTTGAAACATCTGTAAAAAACACTTGAAGGATGGTTTCAAGTCTAACTTATATTTTCAAGTTACGCGCGCTCACCAACTCACAATCTACGTTCAGGCGTGTTCGTATTTTGCATTCCAAGTCTGCAAACAAGTAGAAATCTACGTAAATAAACGAAGCGACCTCTCAGCTATTTACTGGTATTTCACCTGCTCTCAGGAGTCAGGACTTAATGCAGCCATAGAGACTTTAATAAGAGTTCGTTGCGTATCTATCCCTTGGGGTTGTATCCAAACTCACAATTCGAATTTTCCTTTCAAGTGGAAACTGCACACACAGAGTTATGTGTGCCCTGTCGACAGGTCGATTGGTAAGCACCTCCTACAAGGAAGGTACTACTCAACGAACGTAGGAGATCAGAGGTCATCAAAAACACATATGTGAGGCAGATCGTTCACCTGTCTTTGACTGCATAGAGTGTAGAAGAACATAGAGACGACACAAAAATGCAACACAGTACTATCATATGTAAATTGGATGGATTTAGTGCGGTGGCACACGGAGCTCAACGAGTTCTGATCATGTTTTTAGTACTTTTTTTTTTGTTGTAGAGATCTAAATCAGATGCTTTGCTTGCCATATTCGACTCGAAAATGAAATTTGAATTTGAAATATACGTAACGGTAATATTTTTGCTATTTTACAAGGAAATAATAAAATTTGATTTTTTAATTTTTTAAATCAGGAAAGTATGGTGCGCAAATCTACACGTGGTAAGCTTTTATTTAGTGAAAACCGCATGATTTTATCTGTTTTAGTTACTTAGTTCTGCGTACCACCAGGCAAGACGTTCTGACAGTGTTTTTCAGTAAAAAGTGCAATGAAATTCCCCTGCTTTCACGGTGTGTCCTGGCCCGGCCAACCTAGGAAAAAAGCTCAGAGGGGACGTATACATCTTAGTATTCATCAGTTTTAAGACTTTCAAGTATTGGAATCATCTTTTATTATCATGAATTAAAGCTCCACCAAAGGATTTTTGTTTATTTTGCCTAGAAGCTACAAACCAAAAAGTGGGTTTTCACAGCTTCACCTGTCTGACCTACACATGCCTGTACATTTTTTCCTGGACCTTGCTCCTCGAGTTTTTTTTTATTGTAATCATGTCTCACTGACATATACTTACGATAGATACAAAAATATTGAAATAGGGATGTGCCTGCTTCATTCCTGGAGGCAGGTAAGTCCAAGATGTCGGAATGTAAAAAAAGTTTCGACTAGTTTTCTTCTAGGTTTCATGTGTTTTTTAGCTCCCCTTTCCCCAGAATTCAAGCTATAGTGTAGTTGAACCCCCCAAACTCGTTTATGAGCTATAGGAGCAGTAATTCTTTTCACCCAAACTCGTTTATGAGCTATAGGAGCAGTAATTCTTTTCATAATAAATTTTTGTTTGCTTTTTCATTTGCCCTTGAGGGACTGTTTCCAGCCGACACTGTGACAGTGTTTCTCAGAGATGTTGAAAATTTTCCGAAATTTGATCAAATTATTTATTAAGACGTATTGTACAACGTTTCCTAGTTCAAAAGCTAATAAAATAACAAACAAAGACAAATTCTTTAATCATAATTGTGGTTGCAAACCATTTTTTTACCACATTGAATCAGCAAAAAAAAATTTCGGCCCGACCTGTCTTTTTCCGAATTTTTTCCACACATAATGGTGCTTTTTTTCACAACTTCAATTACAGATTTCTCAAAAACTACCAAAGTTAAGCATATGCTCACCATAGTGAAATATTTCAAAAAATATATGAGGAATCCTATGCGTAAATAATAAATTCAAAAAAATCAAACCCCTGACTAAGGATTTTTCCTTATGTTGAAATTACATATTATGTGTCTGTTTTTGTTTGTGTTAGGGTCAGTGACATCCCCTTATCACCCAGCAAGATCACCCTCTCTGCTGCTCATAGCGCTCTACAAGTGCACCAACACTGCCTGGCTTACTCCTGGTAACCTGCAATGTTCGCCAACTCACGTCATGATGATCCCCTGTCGCGCCTTCGTGAGCACAAGAGGAAATGTCTGGATCCGTCTACCATCCTGGGCGTCCACCATGGTCTCCTGCCCTCTGAGAAGAAATTCCTGAAGGAAGTTGAAGAAGGGAAGTCAACTCCTTTCACTACGGACCTCTCCTGGACGCAATCAACGCAGTTCCGAGAAGACCTGTTTACCACCTACTCTGGTGAATACCGTAATATTCTACTCAAGGCAGTAAAAGATAAGCAAACTAATTTGCTTCACCTTCCATTGGTACCAACACCTGCCCTTAATCAGTTGATGTGTAAATCCAAAGTGACAGCCCACGACATCTACCAGGAGTATCTGGGACCTACAGGCACTGCGGCACAGCACGAAGCTCTCTGGAACCAACTGGGTACTATCATTCCTCTTGAGGAATTTGTCAACCATTTGCCTGTTCGACTTCGATCCCTGGGGCGCCTGGATCACTTTCAGGATTGGTACTTCCTACTCCTACAATCACTCCCATCACCGTGCCCCCATCGAGCCTGACTAGTATGACTCCAACAATGGTTTGGGAAGCATTCCTTTGGGACCTGTACCACCGAGTCACCCATCGGCGAGCCCCACCACCCCAGCTGCTGCAGCATCGTCCCCTGTGGCAACCCCAACGACGGCCTTTACTCCAGTTGCGATGCCGGCTAGTGCAACAGCATTGGCTCCCATCAG
The DNA here is from genome assembly GCA_019918135.1 of Paulinella micropora. Lineage (NCBI taxonomy): Eukaryota > Cercozoa > Imbricatea > Euglyphida > Paulinellidae > Paulinella > Paulinella micropora. Next base: position 253,222 of record WBZZ01004301.1, on the reverse strand, counting down.
TCGGGTACCTCCAATGACACCAGTCGATCCATTTGCCCGCCCTGGTAGCCTAGCGAGTGGAGCTACACCCCTGCCCCGGCGTGAACCGCTTCCATCACTGGGATCACTCCTTGCAGCGCGCCCCGTGCCACTGGTCAGTTGCAACCTGTCTATGTTGGATCCAGCCTTCGCGTCGCCACTTCGACCGTTGAGCGGGGCCCCCTTGGACCTCTGCCGGCCTTCCGACGCAGACGACAACTACCCCGTCGAACACCCCGACTGGCTCGTCAGGTTCAGCACCTACCACCTTGACACCTGTACGTCCAACGTCTCGCATCTCGCTGAGCACAACGTTGCAAGGTAGTCGCATCACGCTGAGCCCCCTTTTCTCCGTTACGGAAGAATCGGGCCCGACCTTGTCCGCTGCCGGTTCAAGCCCCTCCACGGAGGACCGAAGTGGAGCCTCCGAGACAGAAGCAACCGTGACTACGGCCCCTGCGAGTTCATCATCGAGTTCATCATCGAGCTCGTCCTCGAGTTCGTCATCCAGCCCATCGTCCAGCACGGCGACTGTGACCCGACGCCATCCCCTTCGACGGAGACAGACCCTGCCCGTCCTCGGACGACTGCACCATCCCCGTCACCAACGAGTAATGAGTCCCCTTCGACATCGTCGGGAGAACGGATCCTGCGATCAACCACCGCTGCTGGTGTACCACCTCGCACCTTGCATATAATGACTCGAGTCCGATCCCTCTTTGTGACGACCCGTCCGGCGATTGTGCCGACCGCTGACGCTGCGACTCAAGCCCGTGAACTTGCGTTTAACCTGCAGCTGAACAACTTGGCGATGCTTTTGGCCTGCAACCGTATCATCGACACGGTACACAAGTGGGGAGACAAAGCTGCAGTGGCCCATGGACGCGTACTGGGCCCGCTATATCCGTGTTACCGACGAACGAACCCGTGTCTGGTGCATCATCCCGTACATGCTCATGAATACTTCATGGAACTATTCAAAGGACGTCTGGACAAGGGAGACACGAAGCGACCAGCCATGCAAGCCCTCAAACTTCGACGCTTCAAGAAGGAAGGCCTCGCTGCTTATGTAAACAGGTGCATCACCAGCTACGACACGGCCTACGCCGCTGGCTACTGGACGGCCGACGCAAACCAAGTTCGTGACGTGTCCCGGATGCTCATCCCTATGGAACGCGATCGATGGACTCGGTACGCTGCCGAGGTACTCAACACACTTGGCATCACTTGGCCCCGCGACCTCGCTGACCTTCTCCCCTGGACCAACTCCCTCGACCTCCACATCATGGAAGAATATTGGCCATGGATGGAAAGCGTCACGAAGCCCTCGACGGCCGCCACCTATAAGCAACAGCGCGATCGCCCGATACCCTCTGCTTCCCCTCGTGATCCACCCGCCAAGGTAGACACCCGCCAGAGGAACAGACAGCACAAGGCGCAGCAGGAGAACAAGGAGCTCAAGACGACGCGCACATCGCCTCGAACAACACGGCGTCCACTCCGCATCTGCACGATCCCGACGGTCGTCTGCGGGAGCATCTACGTACGCAAATCCCTTCGGTCATCACCGGACGAGGAATGCATTGGTAAGACTTCGTGCGTTTTGGACTCCGCATGCAACTGCAAAGGCGTGGCCCTCCTCGAGTGGGTACTACACCATGGATTCGAGATTGTGTCTCTTCCGCCCGTCGACGCACGCTCATCCGTGGGTATCAACGCCGTCCTTGCTGAAGGTATTGAGCTATTCGTCTCGGCGATCCCGACGTCCCCGCTCCATGCCATCACGATCTATATTTCGAACCACCTCCCCGATGGTATGAACTTGCTTCTTGCCAACGAGGTCGCGGCCCAGCTCAACCTCTCTATCGACGACGCGCAAGCGATCAGGCCCAACGGACTACATGCACCTGAAGCCAGCTTTCAAGCAAATCGTCTACAAGACCGAGTTCCACCTCTTCGAGACGCCACTACAAGTCGGTGATCTGCAATTGGCCACGGTCAGCTACGACTTCCGCCCCGCCACGTTGGCGAAGGAGATGTCCTACCCGATAGCCAAGTTCAATAAAATCATCGACCGCCGTCCCAACCTACAACCCCCTTCGACTTCTCATGACCTCCTGTCTACCTCGAACACTCACCTCTACGGTCGCCACGTCAACCTGTTCATGATGGGCAAGCCAGCGCCTAGCGTCGGCTACTGCAGAAGCCTAGAAGAGGATGACGAGGAAGACGACGAGGAGGCCGACGAACAAGACGAAGAGGAAGTCGAGGAAGTCGAGTCGGAAAGCGAGCAAGGTGACGAAGACAAGGCCAGCCACCCTTCGTGCGCGCAATCGCAACACGTCACCACACGCCACCGTGGACGACACCTGGAAGACAAACGCACTCCGCCGCGTCCTCCAAACGACGAAAGATGAAAGCATCCCCAAGCCCAGAGGAGTCGCCGACCCCGTCGGCTACTGCGACGGCTACCCCTAGCACGGGTGACTCTGCCCGGGAATGGAAGGCCACATCTTCCTCTCAAGTGGCACAAACGCCTTCAGCGACATGGTGGTTGAATTCAGCCTGGAAAAGGGAGGATGAACTGGTACGACAACAGCTCGCTCAATCTTGCGTCATCATCGTCATCATCATCAAAATTTTGGCTCCGCCATCCGCGGCTGCCACCACTGCGCCCTCCTCGTCGATCGAACCATCTTTGGCTTCGTCATCATCGTCGTCATCGTCGCCCTCATCATCACGAAGAGTGAAGGCGCCCACGATTGACACTGCAGACTGTGCACCCGTACGGGAAGTAAGTCGAGCCCTTGTCCGCGAACTCAAACGGGCCCCATCGACTCAGGTGCCCCAGCTGCCGACCCAGCCGGACGCACGTCGAACTGGTAGATCGACACCGGGTCAAGCGGCGAAGGCTGCAGATGACCACCCGTCCTCTCGCTGCTCGGGTTCCGCGCCAACAGAGCCATCCTTGACTAAGAGTGTTCAACGCGTCAGCGGCCTGCGCGGCAGGCAGAGGAGGGCCTCCATACCTGCCGCTGGTGTCAACGTGTCCCCCATCGCCGGACGCGGCCGTTTGGATGAGTTCTCCCTCCGCTCGCTCAGAGGATTTGAACCTCAGCCTACGACACCAGCTGACCGCGACCGCATCGGCCACCCTATACAACTCCGAGTCCGCCACTCAATCGGCTGTCCTACGGCTGGGCCCGGTTCAACCCGAGATCTACCGTCCGGTCCTGGCAGTACCAGACGCATGGCTAAGCCCGCTCGATCCTACGCTCCCTACTGCAAGCTCTCCCTGCATGGACGGAGACCTGTGGATTGTCAAGGAGGTATACGCCAACTACTTCCCAACGATAGCCTCCGTCTGCCTCGACGGTACTCATCCCAAAGCCTACACCTTAGCTACTGGATCCCGGAACAGATGATCACCAGCCAAGGCCTATGGCACGACAATGCTACCGTACATACTCGCAGTCAGTGGGTTCACCCTCGAGTGGAACGAGCGCTTGCTGCGCACGGCAGACGACGAGCGTGGAACTTACCAGAACTCGCCCCCGGAGGATGAAATTCAGTGGCTGTCAGTAGAAAACATGTTCTACCCGCACAGCGAACACTACAGTTTCATCGCCTACCCGCTCTTGGCACGGACCTTCAACCCGTGGCACACATACACAGCGACGCGACGTACCTATTTACGCACTGACCCTTGCCAGATGTACGGACGCACCCCTTGGGGCGAAGGAAATACGATCCAATTCCGTGAGGCTACCATCGGCCTTAATTGAGACCGATCGCGACCTACGCGCCTCATGCGGCACTACTGGCAGCCTCGTAATACGCCTCATGAAATGGACCCGAACACCTTCAAAGACCTCACAGCGGGACTTAACATTTTAGCTGACGGCCGGACTCCGAGTCACCAACCGCACGCCCCACCGTCTGCTGCGGACTCCAGCGAACGCACTCACACCGGAAAAAGTAGAAGCAATCCTCAACACGCCGAAATGCTCCAGCATGATGCACGGATTCCTCAAATCCAAATTGAACGCCGTCATTTTTCACTTCGGACCGGCGCATGGACGAAGCACGGCACAACTTTTGTGCACGGCCCTCGTCGGCCGTCACGTGGAGCCCACCGGCGACGTGGATTACTTCTACACCGGTATGTCCTATCATCCCATCCGCCGCACATGGGGATACAAGGTGTCATCGCATCTTGGACTTATCGTCGGCAGCACCCCGGCAGTGACCCCACGGAACACTGTTTTGGATGTACTCTCCGAAGGTGAATTGCTGTTCCCCTGGTGTTGCATGGAGATTCCGACCACTGGTCAATACACCATGGCCCTGGATTCGGCAGCCCGACATACCAACGCTACGTATTCAACTTCCGACTCGAGAACGCTGCTTCGCCCTACAGCACTACTTCCACAGCCTACGGACTCTTATTACGACATCAACGGTGTACCCGTACGCGAGCGCAGCTATGACTGCACTGTGGATCTCCCTCGGAACTACTTCAACAATAGTTCCTTAACCATCTACTACTGCAACTCGGGCGACGCAAAATTCTTTGACGACATCATCCGAGACCATTGGATGGGATTGACAAGCGGAATAAAAATCACCTCGGGCAAAAGCGATCTAGGCGGCTCCCGCGAGGCCGACGCCAACCTGTCCAACTACCTTCGGAAGGCCCACAACTGGCTCGATCCCTAAAACGAAGATGCCGCTAATGTCCAATGGCCTACCGAATTTCAATGGGTCCGATACGACAACGTGGAATGGATCATAGCTCAAATCGCCATCTTCCTCATCGCCAGTCAAACAGGCCATAGCTTCAGTCGCGAGATCCACGTAGTCCATCACCCCATGAACACCGTTCCATGTGACTACGACATCATCAACCCGTACTCGCGAGAGAAACGTTTGCGGGGCCACCCTATCGGCGTCCCGTGCACTCGCCTGCGTGAAAACTTCCACCCTAATCCCACATCCGGGAGTGGAAGGTGGAGAATAAATCCGCAGCCCTGCCGGACGACGAACACACCCCTGCGGGACGCTGGATCAACCTGAAGGCCGCAGAAACCACGGTACGCCTCCGCCACTTCTACTGTGAACTGAAAATGTCTGAGACGGATCTCAAGTTCGAGATCCTTCTGAACCTTTCCCTTCACGTTAAGACGCTGAGCGCGTTGGAAACACGCGGACACTACCGCATCGGCTACCCCGTTCATCGACCCGGGATTCGACGTGTGTCCGGTCACCGCCGATCAGCACGGAGCACTGGGATCCAGCGCACGCCCGATCGACGTTGAATCGGATGCGGACAACATACAGTTCACCGCAAGTTCTGGCTTCACCGCTAGCTCTAGCAGTTCGAGCTCAAGCTCGCGCCCGGTGCCTACCCAGCACCCCAGGACCAGTCTCCGCTTCGGGACCCATCTCCCAGAACACCGCAAGCACATCTCCTGCACCTACTACACCTAGAGTCCAAAAACAAGTTGTAGAACTAGGCCTTCGACTCCGCACCCGAGACGAGACGACAGTGACGACGACGAAGCCAAACCGGACTCGCCCGGCCCGGCAGGTAGCCAGCCACCTGCGACCGCATCATCGTCATGGTCATCTTCCTCTCCAACTGCGACGACGTCTCCGTCTACCCACTCCATGAACCTACGGTCACGAGCAAGACAACAAGCAGAATGGCCTCCGCTTGAACCGGCTCCACAGCCGATCTACCCAGGTATGTTCCGCCTTGCCGCCATCAGCCCTGACCTACGTACGGACATGCGCCTTAGGATTTTGCAACAGCTCAATCATCTCGCGCACATAGAATGGATCTGCTGCGTCTCCTTTGGCGGACTCAACGCACTACAGCATACCTTTCGGACAAGCTTGACCCGGATTGACAACGCCACCTATAGCACAAGATGACCCATTAGATCAACATCGGTCAACGCACGGGTACGCCTCTCCTTCAATGCGAACCAGACTTCGATGCTGGGTACCCGACAAGATCTTCCCGATGGCCTCTTCGCCTTCCGAGCCTCAGGAAAAGCATGCTTCATACCCCACTTACCATGGTGTATTTTGCACAGCAAAGGCTGCACTGCGCAGGTAGTAAGCCCTTCGATCGGCCTACACAGCCAGCGTTTCAGCCCCAGCCTGTGCACTTCAGCTCTCCACTATCAACCCCAGCCTGTGCACCTCGGTCCGACAGGAAATTCTACAGGAGCTCAACTATTTCAGCAACTGCGGCCTCATCATTCCCTACTCTCTGGACCGCGCCTTCTTGAACGCATCAGGAGCCATCAACGGTGTGGCAAGCGTCAGAGATAAGGAGCGCGTCTGGCAGATGCTCGCTGAATTAGTTTACAAGGGGAAGTATAGTTTGGATCCTGTTAGGTATTCAATAGATACCATGCCATCACTTAACTGCAATCGGTTCGCGATCGCCTACGATGTCCCAGACGGCATCTTCGCATGGCAAGCACTTCACATCAATCGGACCCATCAACCATGGTGTCAGTGCGGCTACGGCGATTGCCTTCACATCCACACGACTGGCGCTACCGGGGCACGTAAGCCAAACAGAAGCCAGCAGCATTCAACAGTAGTCTTGGTGGCCGCCCCCGCTACAAGAAGAATCGCAAAAATGCTCAACGCGCCAAACGGGCCCATAATCCGCCGGCTGACGATGGCAAGCACCGATCCAACCGGGTATATCGGACCGACCAACAAGGCCGTCCCGCCAACTTTGGCCCGACAGCCTTCCGGCGTTCCCACAGCCCACGTCGCACGCCACCCCAGCGCCCACAGCATTGTTTTGCAGCTCCGACACAGCGCCGCCATTTCTACGTGTTTGCTCGGCCTGTTACCGGATTACAAGACCGATTGAATACCAAACAGGGTCGGGCGTGACCACCAAATCTGGAGCCCTCTCCAAACACCGCCCTATTGCTGCCACCTGACCCCTCCTGCATCCACCGAGAAGTCACAGTTCTTGCCGTGGAAGACGCCCCATACTTCGAACCTGCCATGGCGGACTTCGTCGCGACATGCCCGGACCCGCTCATGCTTTACTGCACGGCAACAGTCAGTGGTACACAACCCACCCCGTGGCTTTTCATCTCTGAGAGACTTTGCCGCGACATTTTAGACAAACAGGCCGCCAAACTCACTGCGCCGCCTGCGCCCAAATACGCACCTGAAGTCGTCAACCCCGACCTCACTGCAGAACAACAACGACTCCTATGGGCCCTCCTCGGAGAATTCGACGATGTCTTTCAGGACAAGGCAGGTGTCTTCAACCATACTGTTGTGTCGCTCATCATCAAACCAGGAGCCAAACCAGTCGCGGTCCAATGTCCGAACTGGACTCCGGCGATACGTTAGTACCTAAAAGGCTGGGCAATGGACGTCCTTACCTTCGGCCTCTGGTCCATGGCCTCTGCTAACTGTGCCTGGGCTAGTCGAGCCTGCCCTGTAGGAAAGTTTGAAGACTTAGCTAAGGAGGTTATCCGCGACATACGCAACGTCTACGACTACCACGCAGCCAACGACAACCTCCACTGCCAGGTCTACCCAACCCGGATCATTACCGCGAACGCTTCGCAGGCTGGCACTACTTCAGCACCATCGACATGGTCGACGGCTTTACGCATCTGCGACTTAATCCAGATGACGACAGCCGCGACATTCTCGCTGTTTGGACACCCTTAGGACTCCTAGTTCCTAATTTTATGCCTCAAGGTGTTCACCGCGCCCCGGGCGACTTCCAACGCGCTATGGACAAGTCTTTCAACCACTTGGACTTCTGGAACAGATCCGCCTCAGCCTACCTCGACGACGTCACAGACGGCTCAGACGACTTCGACACCCATCTCCACGAGCTTCGCTGCATCTTTCAAGCTATGCGAGACTCCGGCCTTCATGGGTCGGCCCGTAAACTACGCTTAGGTTACCGCGAACTAAACATCTTGGGCAAGCGCTGCAGCAAGAAAGGTATCGCCGCGGACATTTCCAAGGTCGACGCCATCCTCAAGCTGGCTGATCCATCCAACGTTTCTGAAGTCCGCTCAGTCTTAGGCACCCCTCACCCTGTCATCACCCCTCACCAATCTTCTCAAGTCCACTCACGCCCGGTCATCAGGTGCACCTTACCTGACCCAAGATGAGCGGAAATGCATGAGGAAGCTCCGCCGTGTCCTCACTACGCTCCCTATTCTGGTTAAGTACGAGCCGTCACAACGACTCTACCTCCGGACGGATGCTAGCCAGATCGGCATTGGCGGCGCCCTTCACAAAGGCCCCGCTCCGGTTATTCAGTACTTCTCCCAGAAGTTCACCGACACACAGACACGATGGGCGACCTACATCCGTGAAGCCGGCGTCATCTACGGTATCCAACAATGCCGCTACTACATCGACGCCAGCAATCGATCACGAACTCACCATCGTCACCGACCATCGGCCCCTCTTGTGGCTACGGCACGCTCGCAGCTCCATGGTTGTCAACTGTGTCCTGGAGAATCTTCAAACGATCCGATTCAAGGTCGAATACCTCCCCGGTAAACAGAACCCACTCTCCGACAGTCTGTCACGTGTTCCCTGCATCGCCTCCGGCCAGCCCACCCTGATTGGCGAAGCCGAGGCGACCCTCCAGCTCTTATCCACCATTCCGGCACCCCGAGCAGGCTGTACCCTCTGGTTAGCAGTCTAAGGTACGCACGCGGCCCTGGATACCCGTTTCAAGTCTCTCTCTTGTCGGATCCTCCGCGGCGGCCCCACTCGACGCAGCATTCAGCCCCATGGACTTGGCCATTGTCATTTCCTCTGCTGAACGCTCCCCGATGGTTACTCGCGATATGTTTGATCTCCGCAAACCATTCGCCCTGCTCATGCCTCAGGACTTAGTCCACTGCTTCCCCGATGACACCCTTCCACAGAAGATCGTCGAACAGTGCCGTAATATCTTGTTCCTCGACGACAACCTTGTCTGGCTCGTCCACGGACTTGGTATGCAGCAACATTACATCTATCCTCTTGTCGCAACATCACACGCGCAGCGCGTCACCCGCCAGCAGATCATCAACGCGCAACGACAAGACGATCTCACTGACCCTCTCTGGACTGACGGCACTACTTCCGTCTCTGCCGGCTCCACCGATCTGACCCTCCGACAAGGCATCACTGTCACCATCGACCCCGAACAGTCTTCCGTCAAGGTTTATGTCCCAGAAGAGCTGCGCCGCCCTCTTATCAACTACGCCCATCTTATGCAGAACCACGCTAAAGTGCCGACGCTCGTCCCTTTCATCCGAAGGAGAGCTACGTCTGGTCCGCACCGACGGTACGGATATCATGCACATTGACGTCCTCGCCGCCCTCCGCGACTCATGCCCGCCTGACCCTTAACCACGGCCGCTACTCCTCGCTCACGTGGACACATCAAGGACAGTGCATCGGTCTCGACCATGATAAATGTCCTATTCCTGCTTCATGTATCATGGACTTGGCATCCCCTGCGTCGTCTCTCAGTACATCCTGACTATTGTCGATCTCTTATCGGGATTCCTCCAGTTTATCCCGTGCATCTCCACGTCCGCGGCAGAAACAGTGGTGCTCATCCCTCAACCGGTGGGCCTACATCCATATGTAATTTATAACATCAAAAACAAAGTTAAGTGCAGGTTTAAAAATAATAAAACATAGACAGTCAAATTCTTCAGATCACCCTGATTCAGAATCTGCAATCGTTTTTAAATGAGTAGCTTTGACAAACGAAGCATTTGAAGTTGTAAAAAAGTCACCATTTCTTGTGGAAAAATTTTCGGAAACTTTGACAAAAAGACAGGTCGGGCCGTAATTTTTTTGCTTATTCAAGTGTGGTGAAAAAATGGTTTGCAACCACGATTATAATTAAAGAATCTGTTTTTGCTTGTTATTTTCTTAGCTTTTGAACTATTGAACGTTATACAATGCATCTCGATAAATAATTTGATGGAATTTCAAGTGAGAAAATTTCAACATCTCTGAGACACACAGAGTCGGCCGGAAAACAGTCCCTTAGGGGCAGCTGAACAAGCAAATAAAAATTCATTTCTAAAACAATTGACGGTCCTACAGCTCCTAAATAGGTTGGGGAGTCCTAAAACAACTGTACCTTCAAATCTACGTAGTTTTTGTTGAAAAAAACACATGAAACCCAGAAGAAAACTGATCAAAACTTTTTTGACATTCCGACATCTTGGACTTGCCTGCCTCCAGGAGTGAAGCAGACTCTCTATTTCAATATTTTTGTATCTATCGTAAGTATATGTCAGTGAGACATGATTACACTAAAAAAACTGAAGGAGAAAGGTCCAGGAAAAAATGTACAGGCATGTGTAGGTCAGACAGGTGAAGTTGTGAAACCCACTTTTTGGTTTGTAGCTTCTAGGCAAAATGAACAAAAATCCTTTGGTGGAGCTTTAGTTTATGGTTGTGAAAGACGATTCCAATACTTAAAATTCTTAAAAACTGATGAATACTAAGATGCATATGTCCCCAAAACCAGAAAAATGCTGGTTTTGTGATTTTGAGTTTTTGCCTTCCACAGACATTTACAAATTACATAAAGTTGGAGAAATACGTTTAATGATAATACAAAAAACAATTCACCTATTCACCTGTGCAAGAAATAATACTCAAGCTACGAAATATGAGATTTTCATGTTTCGACAAGGAAAAAATAAGTGGTCAAGTTTCTCAGGGCCTAGCTGGTCACGTTGTAGCCTACAAATAAAAGTATCAAGAAATATTTTGTACAAGTGTTGAAAAACACTCAAGGTTGCTGTCTATATATTTAGATACCTATGATATGCTTTGTGCTAAAAGATATTTAATGCACTCAGGGAACCCTCCCCTCTGCCAGCTTTTTCCTAGGTTGGCCGGCCCGACACCCACCACAAAAAATGATCGAGTTCCCGGGATTTTTTTCTAAAAAATAGTGAAAAAGCTACAAAAATGGGGCTCCTTCTGTATAAAAGGCATTTATTGCTTTCAAAAAAATCATGATTGTCAATTACCAAAGATCAACACCTATATTACCGTCCACCACAATAAAAAAATACACTTGTCACTTTTTCTCCCCTTAATATTTTTCATTTCCGGACCATTTTGCCGTTAACACTTAAATTTGAATTCAAATTCAAAAGTAATTTTTTTTTATTATTCTTCCACACGGAAATTCAACATTCCAGCTTTCTAATAAAAAAGCAGAACAAAAAAATGTTAAACTTGAAACTCGTTACGTAAAAAGTGCATCAGTTTTACCAACGCTTAAAATGATTTTAAAAAACATATGTTTAAGTCTTGTTCCCCGGCAGATGACGGTCTAGGTCTCTCCGAGTCAGTGCTAGCATACCTGCCTGAGGTAAGGTTCTGCGTGTCGACGTTCTCGTCTGCGTCTCTGCCCAAACTTGGCAAGTCTTCCTCTCTTGGTTCTCGGAACACGGGCTTAAAGGTCTTCACGGCGGTCAATAAATGCAGCAGTTTCAGAATTTATCTCAGAAAACATTACTAGTAACACACCCAAACTTAACACCATCGACAACTAACCACCTAACCCCAGGGAGGGTGGGACTGGGAAAGTTGGAATGGGAAAGTCGAAAAACATTACTATTAAATTGTACCGGTAGTAAAGTAACTATAATTTGTTTTCTACAAATTCAATAAATTATTGCTCAGGCTGTGCTCATGCAAGAATTCACGTATACTACTAGGTGCCAGGTTTAGTACTACCAACATAAGCTATCTCTGAACTACTGACAAATTTAAAAACATGCCATGAAGGGATTGGTCTCCCACTCTCGAAAGTTCGTCGCTGAATCATCAGAGCTGCAGCTTTATCAGCAACTCACAAAAAGTTTGCCGCTAAGTATGAAAGCTGCAGTTTCAACAGCAACTCATATTGGTATCAAAGCTGCAGTGCAAAGACAGTCAGTGTCATCACAGTTTCCGAAGGGACCTCATCGGCTGTGTTGAACCACTACCTACTACTACAACTACTACTACTACTACTACAACTACTACTACTACTACTACTACTACTACTACTACTACTACGGAGGGACAAACAAGTGGAGGAGGAAGGCATCCGTGCTCAGGCCACAGTTTGTCTTTGCGGTGCTCGCGGATCGAACTCAGGATCACGAGCCTTCTTACCTTTCAAACACCACAGCGCAACGTCAACCACATCACCATAAACAATTACATCAAGAAAAAGGATGCCGACGACAGACTTGCAACCAAGAAAATTTTTTATCATATAATATTGTAATATAACATAAAATACAAATCAATGTTATACAAATATGACGTCATATAACACAATCTTATACTGTATAATGCATATAATAAATATAATGTTATCATAAGTAAAGTCAAAGGAAGTAACATTGTGTTTTTCCTGTCGTGATTGTATGCACCTTCAATGTAGCGGCTGTAGATCTTGGCGTATCTGTCCACCTCTTTCGCGGACAGGGAGCGTGCGGACTGTTCCACTGCCTGCTGCACGTGTGTCGCCCGTAGCCGCACCGTCGCATCTGCGCCGCTGGCCTGCCACAGCGCACCATCAGCCCCGCCGCGTTTGCTTGCTGATTCAGCTGCTCGCTCCCTACGCACGTGCCTCAGTCCCCCTTCCAAGTACAGCGTGCGGCCACCTCGAACGCTGTGTATGAGACTCAAGCTCTCGATGGCTACGCAGTCACAAGACAGGGCTCAGTCACAAGACAGGGCTCACAGTGTACTCACAAGAAAGCCCTGACAGTGCGGGGAGCGGCCCCATACGCCCTGCGGGCAGCGCGCCCCGTCCTGCCTGCTCCCGCCCGCCAGCGCACGCACACTCTATCGGGCACCTGATGTGTTTCTCATCGTCTCTCACGAGTGACCTCCTTCCTCCGTTGGACCCCCCCCCCCCCCCCCCCAAACCAACACCACCCCGCACCCGCTGGATGCAGGGCTGGCAACCTGCAGCCATCGCCGCAACTCGCCGCTCTCACATACTCACACGAGAGAGGTAATGGCTGGATAATAGGCGCCTGCTGGTACCTGTACCTTTCCCGTCTTTCTCTAGATGAAAGCCCGTACATGTGGGAACGCGTAATACACCACACATGTGGAGAACGTGCCCAGTTGGTTGCAAGAACGTGTTCGTGCAACAGACAACAGACAGCAGAACAGCTACGCGCATGCCTGTCATACCATAGCTTCTTGCACTGCCAGCAGTTGCGCTGTGGTCAAAATCGCCTGTTTTACACACACACATTATTCTCTGCAGTCATACCATCGAACACATAAACATACACACATTCAAGGATGTTTCTTGAACATAAACACATTTAGGATGTTTCTTCATACGTGAATATATATATATATATATATATATAAGCATGTAACACCATATACATTCCCATAAACGTAGAGATAGTACAGATATGCATGTTTATGTGGAGCCAGTACAGATGTGAACACTTTTTTCAAGCACTCAAAATTTGCATAGCCACATCATAAATCAACAAATAATACATGCATACGTGGCATACGTACTTATATATAGATGCGCGCCTGCATACATATGCAAGCATACATAACATATGAATATACATACCCTTATATTCATGTGTATAATGCAATCATAGGTACATACAAATAAGAATGGCATCTACTTGTATATACATGCAGACACATGCAAATGCCGCCGGCATGCTGTGGTTTGCGTGCGTGTGTGCAGGCGCTTGCCGTGCAGCGCGAGCGTTGGCGGTATACACAGGCGCGCGTGTGGACCTCTAGGTCCGCTCCCGAGTAGCCCTCGCACTGTGCGGTGACGGAGCTCCAGAGCGCGTCACTAGCCGCGCCCGTCAGCTCGGGCGCCAAGCTCAGCAGACTGCCTTCGCCGCCCTGTCCGCCAGCACATATCAACACACACATGCAGCACGGCGCGCAGCTCACAGCCACACCATACAGCCATGGGCGCTGCCCCTGCGAGCTCAACAAAAATCGCTGCTGCCGTGTTAGTTGCGAGATTTCCAGCACCTCCCCGAAATATGCCGCTACAGCGAAACTACAATAACATTCCATCAGCTCCCCATTTAGACAGTTGGCTAACAAATTATATCTACATTGTCATTGTTGTTAGTGTTGTTAACAATTCTACTGTGGTTTCTCTCCCCCTGCTACAGGTTTCTTGAATATGCTGGTTGTTTTATTGCAGTTTATATTTATCACTGTTCCTTACGATTGCGGTTTTGCTTCATGCGGCTACTGCTTTAGCTATTGGGTTGCTGCGGCATGGAGAAGTAGTTCGGAACCGTATCATGTACTGCAAGGCGGCGGATTTTGCGGAGCGAAAGCAGTGCTACGCAGTGGCAGCGGTGATGACAGCAGCCTCACCTGAGCGCGCTAGTGCGCTAGTGCTAGTGTGAACCACACGAACTATTGTGTTTGCATGCACATATTTCCAGGCGCGAGGCGCAGAGGGGGGGGGGCTGGACCGCCTGGTCTGCTGGCGTGGCGCAGGCTTGCAGCTTCCGCAGAAGCGCGCGCAGGATGTCCCGCCTTTCCTCCTGCAAAGGTCCGTCCGCGAGATGTGTCTGACAGCGGCAGCGGCGACGGCCAAGGAGGGGGCGGCAGGCAGACAGGCAGGCAAGCAGGCAGGCAGGCAGAAAGGCAGGAAGGTAGCAGCAGTAGCGGCGGCGGCCAAGGACGGGTGCAGGCAGGCAGGCAGCGGAAGAAAGCAGAGGGAAGGGAAAGACCTGGTCAGGCATGCCACAGAAGAGCAGCTTGTCCAAACGACCGGGACGCAAAAGGGCTAACACCATCCCATCCCCCCAACATACACAACACACACATACACACACACACACACACACACACCGTGCGTTGATAAGTAAGTATAAGACATTTTGGCTGAACATAAACATCAATCTTTTGAGGTGCGCGCAATTTTATTCATCCCATGCAACGAGACATAGGCACGTAAATGCATGCCATGCATGTATACTGCATGCATCGTGTTCGAAGTTACATATATCAAGAAAGAAGAACAACAAAAACATCTACGCATGTCATATATAATCTTTGAATACATACATTTATATGTATGAATGTTATGTATTGTTGAACAAAAATAAATGCAATCGTGATTGCTAGGTCTTGGTCTCTGAATGTGGTCATAAATAGACACATATACATATACATATAAATATACATATACATATACATATACAGATACATATATATATACATGTACATATACATATACATATACATATACATATACATATACATATACATATTCATATACATATACATATATATATACGTGTATGTATACATATACATACACATACATATACATACATATACATACATATACATATACATATACATATACATATACATATACATATACATATACATGTACATGTACATGTACATGTACATATACATGTACATATACATGTACATGTACATATACATGTACATGTACATATAAATGTACATGTACATGTACATATACATGTACATGTACATCTACATGTACATGTACATGTACATGTACATCTACATGTACATTTACATTTACATATACATATACATATACATATACATATACATATACATACATATAAAAAACATATACATATACATATACATAA
>WBZZ01004301.1:222500-232500 GCA_019918135.1 Paulinella micropora | reverse complement strand
GCTTGATAGGCACTTGCTCGAACAAGAGCGCATACTCCATCGGCAACTGCAACGTCTCCTTGATCGTCGCCTTCACCTGCCACAGCGGCGACACAAAGAGCACACGCCAGTGAAAACAAAATGTAAACTGATGTAGTTGACTTATTTAACAGACTAGTCGCAGCATAGTCTGCAGTAGCATTTGTGGAGCGCATGCAACTTGGAGCAAGATGCAATGAGGTGCTAGCTGTGTGTGGACCTTGACGAGCCCGCCGATATGGTCCCACTTCACGCCTGCCAGCACACAGACAGTGCACCACCCACGCACTTGCTGCCCACTGCAAGCTTGCTCCATGCCTCCCCCCACGTGCACGTGGGTGCATATGAGAGAGAGAGTGTGGAGAGAGAGAGAGAGATAGAGAGAGAAAGAGATAGATAGATAGATAGAGATAGAGAGAGAGAGAGATCGAGACAGAGAGAGAAGCTTAAGGAGAGACGCATTTTGCGCAAGAAGGGTGCCTATTCGCGTGTGTCTGCTCGCGTGTTGGCGCGCTCAGAGCTCACTGGGCGTGCGTTGCGCGCGGACCAGTGGGTTTAGTGAGCGGGAGGTCCTGCATGGCGGCGGGCACGAAGCCCGTCAGTGCCGCCTGCACGTGCTCGCGACCCAGCGCCAACGACGAGCCGCCTGCAGCACGCAAACACACACACACACACACACACACACACACATACACTCGACGCCAAGCGTGGACCACGCAGGCCACAGGTTTCAGGTCGGGGTAGCAAGTGCGGGAGAGCAAGGACAGGCTGTTGTTGGGCAGGTGCGCAGGGCGGGGCTGGACCAAGGCTGAGGGAGGAGACACAGGCCAACAAGGTGCGCTGCGACAGACGGGCCAGGTCAGCTGCACGCACAGCACACACACACATACACACATACACACAACCGAACAGCCGTTCCTCTCCAGAGCAGTGCTATACTCTGCTCGGTTGAGCTTGGTGGTTGCACTCGCCCAAGTGTTTGGCATGTGAAAGTCAAACAGACCACAAAGCCAGACCATGGGATCAGCTCTTCTAGGTTTTGCCAACAAATGAGCATGTCTTCTCAAGTGAGCAGGTCCAGTCCATAGCAAGCGTGTAGCTGGCGCGGCTGGGGTGTGCGTGTGGTATGTGGGGTAGGACCTGGGGCGAAGCCTTGCGTGCGGTCGCCGAACTCCTCTAAGTCCTCCACGGGGCACAGCTTCACCACACCGCTGCACGCGCCGCCACCACCCTCGCCTGCAGCAGCAGCATGCAGCACCTCCACTCCTCGCCGCAGCAGAACACTGCACTCAGCGCCCCAGCACATACACCAGACCGCAACCACAACTTCATCTCTATCTTCACATTCTCATATACTTTTCTAGCTTCTACACAATACATTATTTTCCTATCTATCTATCTATCTATCTATCTATCTATCTATCTATCTATCTATCTATCTATCTATCTATATATCTATCTGTCTGTCTATCTATCTGTCTGTCTGTCTATCTATCTATCTATCTATCTATCTATCTATCTATCTATCTATCTATCTATCTATCTATCTATCTATCTACCTATCTATCTATCTATCTATCTATCCCTGGAGACTGTCGCTGCCACTGGCAACAGCCTGGGGTTCAGATCTGACTATCTCCCATATTGACGATATTGTGTCCGCCGTTGATCGCGCGCAGCGCAGGGCTAACAGGCGACCAACTCCCGACCGGGGCCATGATGCAAAGGGTTGATGAAGTCGAGGTTGTAGAAGGTAACTCACAACGAGCGTGAACTCCCGAAACCTCGGCTTGGGTTGCCATCATCTCCTTATCGCACACGCCCTTGGGGGCGTTTTTAGTGGTTGTTCTGTACAGTTCAAGGGCTCGGCTACCTTTCAGCTTGAACTGGGCACGGGCAACAACCCGAGCGGATGGTTGGTGTGCAGTGAAGTGCTGCGAGTGCCTGTCCGGGGCTAGTATTGGAGGCTCATGGCTTTGAAGCTATGCCACGCCCATAGATTAATCATATCTATCTATCTATCTATCTATCTATCTATCTATCTATCTATCTATCTATCTATCTATCTATCTATCTATCTATCTATCCAACTACATGTCTGTCTATCTGCATGTAAGCAGCTGTCCTTCTCTGTGCAGTATATTGAGCAGCGTGCGTGTGGAGAGTTGTTGGCAGGTGCTGTGTGGGGTGCTGTCCGTGACCGCTGTTGCTGGCGGGCGTCTTGGCGGGGGGTAGCGTTGGCGGCGTGGCGGGAGCGGCCGCGGGACTGGGCGCGGGCAGCAAAATGCGCAGCAGGTGCTGCAACAGCTTCACCTGCAAACCAGACCACGCGTGCAGATGACTTCAACATACACGCATAGTTATACATACAACATATACGCATACATTATACATTATACAGACATACATGCGTACACACGGATATACATACGCACATACAGACATGCACATATGTACAAATATATATTAGTTTACATTTTTTATGTATGTATATGTTTCTATGTGTGTATGTGTACACATATATATATTTGCGCCACCACAGCAGCGAAACGAAGCGCAGAATGCACAGCACAAAACACTAGAAAAAGGATTTGCTACGTACATATATGTGCATAAAACTGATACGAAAGTACTTCTATGTCATCATTATGTCATGCAAATGCAAGCGTTGTATTCATGTTTATTTTTAACACTTATTTCTAATGTGATCATTTTGTGGTTTCTGTTTGTGTTTGTATGTACATGCTTGCGTTGTAGTGTGTGAGCAGCTTGTGTTTCTCGCAGCCTGCGGCCGCAACGTGCGTGCGCTGCGTTCTTCGGCCTGTCTGCCTGCAGTTGCATGGCTGACGGGTGCGGTTCGGCCATGCGCTGTGCGTGTGTGTGGCAGCGATTGCGCGGCGTGTGGCGCTTTGCAGCGGACAGTGTGTGCGGCCTGCCTGCCTGCAGTACCCGCTCACGTGCGGAAGGGCACGGAATCTCCAGAAACCTTACACATACAGATATTGAGATGCAATATGCATCAGCTATGGTTGTGCACATGTCATGAAATCTTGTGTGTGTCAGCCCATGCGGGCAGAAGCGCCGGCCAGCGTGTGGTGTGTCTGGGCGGGCACAGAGAAGAGCCCCGCGATGTGTGTATGGCTGCTGGAACCTGCAGATGCGCCCAGCAAGGTGTGTGTGTGGCTGGTGCGACTGGCATCAAGCTGAGCTATGTGTGTGCGTGGCTGGCCAGACCTGGAGAAGAGGCCAGGCGCGGAGAGCTGCAGTTCCGCGGGAAGGCTCTGCCGTACCATCACCGCAAGTGCCACATGCACATGTTCAGCAGCAGCACACACAACCTTCAGATGCAAACCTCAAGAACTAAGTCTAAGGCATGGAGCATGCAGAACAGCCAGGAGAGGGCAAGAGCGGAGCATTCGGGGGTTGGTGTGGCTCGGTGGAGTGTGAGGTCGCACCTTGGGCTTGGCGGCAGTGGCAAGCAGAGCCAGCGGGCGCGCGGGGGAGAGCATGAAGCGCGACGCGTGCACCGCCACCGACAGGAAGTCCACCACCAACTCCCGCACCGCCGCCTCCATCATCAGACCTGCACAAGCCAACCACTCCGTCAGCACTGCCACACGAAACGAGCAACGAGAGCGCAAGCACAACGAACAACGCAAAGGAGCGACGCAGGGAAGAGCCGAGCATCACAAGGAGGCAGGCACAAGACGAGCTCATCGACAGCAATGACTCCAACGAAACGGAAAAGAGGCAGTGCTTTGTGAAGAAAAGAGGACTGGCACAGAGACTTACTTCCCGCCGCCACGGAGCCCTCTGAGCCTGGCTCCTATGCACACCCACGCATGCTCGCACATATATATGTGCAGGCACACATAATAATTGCTGGGTGAGATATTGCTGATAATAGAAAAATCACAGGAGGAAGAAGAGATCAAGAAGGGAAAGACTTCGCACGAGAGATAGATAGGGAAGGGGGTTACTGTGGCTGGCACGAGTTTGTCGAGGTCATCCAGCAGCAGCAGGCAAGGGCAGTCTTGTCGGAGAGCTGCAGTCAGGGTCGCTGCCAGTCGCTCCCGCAAGTCCGCCAGCTGCCGCACCACACCCACCTCCGCACCCTGCTCTCGTGGTTGTGTTGCCTCTCTCGACTTTGCCCACACCTCGGTGCCCTGCCTCCTCGTATCTGGTCTTTATAACCTCGTCAGTCTACTTGCCAAACTTCCTCTTCATTTGTTCTACATCTCACGAGCTCGGCAGCGGAGAGGAAACGCCATGCATAAAGGACGGCAGAGGACGAGAGCAGGCCAAAGCCCAAGAAAATGCTGGCAATAAGCACTTAATATGAGTTGCAAAGGCTGGAGCTAAGAAGCCGACATGGACCAAGACACAATAGAGCGATGCACCAGTGTGAGTAAGACCAGCAAGGAGGAGAAGAATAAGATATTATGATGTATAGAACATGGCAGGAGACGTACAGTTCTTCCAAATAACACATGTTTGTATTATATGCGTACACACGTTATGTTGTAATATATATATGTACCAGTGCAATATACAATATTTGTGAAACTGTGTAGTGTTGTGCGCTGGGCTGTGTTGCGTGTTCTGTACCGGCAGCGCGCAGAGTTGCTGGCAAGGCACCCGCACCACGTGCACGAGACCTGCGCACCACACAAATGCACACCTTCGCCGTCATCCGATATGCACTGTCCCACATTGCAAACCTGTGTGTTTCATGCTTTTGTTGCATGTGATTTGACCAGACAAGTGACGCTAATTCAAGAAAAGAAATCTTCCTAAATGTGGAAATTCCAGCTCTGCTGTTTTATCGGGATCACTGGCGACAGTAAACGAGTTTGTCACAGCATGGTGATGGAGCAGTCGGCCCCTCTTGGGCCGTGCACGGCAGACAGCTATGCGAAAAAGCACGGCTTGCTATGCATGAAGAGGGCGACCCCAATAGTGGTGCCGCAGCCACAGGGCAACGCATGCAGCCAAGCCGGATTTCCCGCTACCTGCAGACCACACGCGGCAGAACTAATGTTTGTGACAGCATGATGATGTCAAGAAGCGATGCCATGTCGTTCTATGTATATCTCAAGTCGCGAACGATCCACGAGGGCACCGCGGCTAGACATTTCTGGTTGCATGAACTGTGCTATCTTGCAAGTGTGAACAAGAGATACGTGTGTGCTTTTTTTTTTCATGAGCATACCAGGGCCTCCACACAAGACGATGCCGCCGGGAGCGAGCACACCAAGCGGAGTTGACGGCGACACAGGCTGGAGACACAGTGCAACGGAAAGAGTAGGCCCGGCAGCAGAGCATGCAAGCAACACAACATTGAAGCAACAGAGTGCACGTTCCAGAACAAAAAGACAAAGAAAGTAATGACAGAAATAAGCAACAAAGTATATGAACAAGACCAGAATCTTGCCGAGCCGCTTGGTTCGGTTTCGGAACAAGAGTGTGGCAAGATGCTGCGTGGCCGTCTCAAACACTTTTTCAGCTCCTGAGATGAACAGACCGATGCAAAGCAAGATTATTCAAAGCAACATTATGAAGACAAAAACACTCGCAAAAGAATATTGGGGGGGGGGGGGGGGCGAGAAACAGGAGAAAAAGAAATTGCGTACAAAGAGCAAGTGCAAAAAAATGAACGGAAGCAGATCGGCGTGCGGAAGAAAAAAAGGGAGAAAAAGCAGGAAGAAAGGCGGGCAGCTGGGCGCGCGAAAGAGATATGGAGCGAGCGGACCAGGCAGCACGCTGCCTCCCGTGCGCATGCCGCCGGGCCGATCCGCGGCGCCACTGTCGGGTAACGGCACGTGCCCGTCCTAGCGACCACGCACAGCACGCGCCATACACAGGCGTGGCCAGCCCAACACACACGCTGCACACGCCGGCCGCACCGACACAAGCCGCACGCAGCACACACCAAGACGATCTCCAACGGCTCCTGTTACACTAGCCCCAACTCTCGCAAAGAGCTCGCATGGCATAAAAATGTTTTCGAGATAAACATGAACAAGGCTATAAATACATACAGGCATACATACAGGGAACCACATACATAAAAGGTCCACACATACATGCATGCATGCATAACACACATATGTACACGCTTGCATACATACATACACACATACATACGTACATACATACATGCATACATACGTGCGTAGTAATGAAGGGAGAAGGTATTCTGTACTTAACAGTACGTTCTATATTGCACACGTATATATCACATGAGCCGAATCATGATCAGGAATCCTTGTGCGACCTGGGTGAAGAGTGCGCGATGGAGGGAAGACGGCAATCCATTGAGAAACGCGTCGGGGGCGCGCGGGAGCGCCTTGGTGTCTCTTGCCGCTCGCACAAGCGGCGCTCTGCAGCAGCAGCAGCAGCCAAAGCACGCAGTCATCGCGCTTGCAACCAGCAACACGCTGCCACACTCTCGCTGCGTCTGTGAGTTCACTGGAGTGTGTGGGAGTGTGGATATGTGCGCATGTACGGGTGTGTACGTCTATATGTATGTGAGTATGTGTGCGTGTGTGTATGTGTGTATATGTAAGTATGTAAGTATGCTCATAAGACCACCAGAAAAACATTCAACCTGTGTTTGTATGTTTGTATATGTAAGTATGTACGTATGCTCATACGACGTACACAAGAAAAACTTTCAACAAATAAACGTCTGACAGCATTCTATCGTCAATCGTTTCAAACCTACCAACAAGGTGGACAGCAGGGGGAGGTTCTAGTTAGAGCATGTATGCAAGCGGGTGGCGTCGCTGAGCGCAATCAGTGCGTTTATCGGGGCAGCACGGAGCTGGTCGGACTACCTCTTGGCGGCATCTGCGCCGTGTGCACCGAACGCAGCCACGGGGCTCAGCAGGAAAGCTCTCTTGGCCTGCGGCTGGCGTGGCCCTGGCAAAGCAGGGGAGGCATGGGCAATCAAGGTGAGCATGGCGCAACATGAAGTGTGTAGGCAGGTGGTGTATCGATCATCGTGCTTCCCTAGCCAGCAGGTACCTGGGGCCCCCTCTTGAAGCTCCTTGCTCTCTTTCGCCTCCTCCCTATCAGAAACAAGCAGCTTGCGGTGTGTCGCTTTGCAGTGGACGCAAAGCAGCAAAGGTGCAATCGCGCGTGCCGGTCTGCTCGCACACGGCCGACCAGCCTGCCCTGCACCTGCGCGCTTATGTCCTTAGCCAGGCGTGCAGCAGACAGAACCAGAACGTGCAGCTGCATATTCTCACGCTTTGTTCAGCTGGAAAGTAAGTTCTTCTTTCGCTCGCCATCTCAAACTAGTACGAAGCAAGGAAGATATGGGTGCACGGACCACTGAACTGCTATGCAGATGGTGACAGGCGGGAGGGTGCCGGTGGTGTCCTCGTGGCTGAAGTCTGAGCCCCGCTCCCACTCGTCCAGCAACCTCACTCCCTCCTAGGCCAGAACAGAGCATCGGCTGTTCGTGCCGCGTGCAGCGGCCTCGACATGTGCTTCTTGTTCTTGTTGTTTTGTTTGCTCTGCTGCTGACTTTCCCATTATTGCTGCTACTGCAGTAGCTCCTGCTGCAGCAGCACTTTAGTTGCTGTTCGTGCTGCTGTTAGTGTAACTCTTGCTTTTGCTACCACACTAGCTGCTGCTGTTGATGTGGTTGTTGTTGTTCCTGTATCTTGTTCTGATTGTCGCACTAATCGAAGTACCTGAGGTAAAATCAATACGGCCCCATCATACACAGGAACAGGTCCTGTGGCTTCTAGCCATTCCCGAAATAAAGGCAACAGATTCTCGTCGGTCCTAACCATGCAAGAACACCAAGCATGAGCACACCAAGCTGGTTGCACCGCACCAAAACTGCAGCTAAAAAGCGGACATGTTCTCTACCGTCGCGATTTTTCTCAGTTCTTACACAATACAAAATCGTATCCTAAGTTTTCTTTGGTTCTTTTTTTCTCTTCTTCCATACACGTCAGCTGCATTCAGCATCGATTTCACGTCTTGTGATTGTTGTTTGCTGCGTACCTGTGTTGCGCGCGCGACCTGTACCTGGAGCTTGCGGCGTCATCGCTGGCGGCGTCCTCCTCTTCGCCGTCGCGCGCCTCCAGGCGACACAGCTCGATCGCGTGCGGCGCCTGGTCCTGCAGGCGAGCCAGCTGCGACTGGCACAGCTGCTCCAAGCGCACCACGCTGCCCACGGATGCGCGCAGCTCGTGCAGCACGATGGCCGGCAGCAGCACGCGGCCCGGTGCCACCAGCGCGGAAGAAAACACACGCAGAACAGCCGTCCTGCCAGCAACAGTCCGGACCAGCCGTGCAATACCGACAAAAGATCCAACATAAGAGTCCAACATAAGATTACGACAAGAGGAAGTATGTGAGACGTGCAGAGATGGATGGATGGATGGCCAGACGTGACAAGACAGTAAATAGGCTGAGCAAAAGCTGCCTGAGATGGCACCGGTACGATATGATTCAAAATAAGATCAGATGAAGCAAGGTCATACGGAGAAAGAGTGACATATAAGGAGACGAGATTGAACCAGAAAAAAGAAGAAAAAGGAAACACAAGGTAACCATGACTTTATGCGCGAAAACTTGACAGGATATAATAACAGACAATGGAGTAAGTGAAAGACCACGTAAAACAATACGACAGATAACATCATAACATATGAAAAGACAAGGTGAGCTTGGTGATACGAGAGGTCAGAGAAGACAAGATAAGAATTGTGTACACTGACCTAGGGCCTTGCTTTACTGACTCTTCGTCAGTCTGTCCCACAACAAATTAATTAATGAAAACATACATATATAGTAAGTTATGCCACGAAATAAAAACGAAGATAAAAGACATTTTACTAATCAAATAAAATCTGTTAACTTTTTTATTCATCTATGCTTGCGCGGGGGACCGTGGAGACGACGACCAAGCTGCCCGCGGGCGCGGCCCACTGATCTAGCGTCGTTGCAGACACCCACAGCGAACGGTAACAGGACGGCCACGCCGTGCCTGCCCGAATACGCACACACACACCCAAGATAACACACACATACACACATTACATACATGAAAAATAAAATACTTGCAGCGATAAGTATGTATGTATGCATATACGTACGTATGATTGTATGTGTATGTATGTATGTATGCATTTATATATGTATGTATGTATGTATGTATGCATTTACGGATGTGTAATTAAATTGAAAAGATAATTTTTTATTTGCGTGTGTATGCACGCTGTATGTACGTATGCATGTAACATGCACATGTAAAAATTTATACTGATATCACTAACGTTTTTTTTTTTTTGTTTTTTTTTGTTTGTTGATATTTGTTTATTTATTTATTTAATTTTTTTAATTGATTTTTTTTTTAAATTAAAATTTCATTTTATTTTTTTAATTTATTTGGGTGTGTGCACGCTGTATGTATGTATGCGTATAACATGCACATGTATATATTGATACGTGATTTCATTCTAGGTACGTATATATTGCACTTAATTTGTGCATATGCGCGCATGAATCCCTGATATGTAAAATGTGTGCATATAATCGTCCGTCTGTCCCTTGGTTATTCCTGTTGGTCTGCCTGCGAGTATGTCTGCATTTATGAAATACAGAAAGAGAGACAGGCAAAGAAGAGAGAGCGAGAGAGAGAGAGAGAGAGAGAGAGAGAGAGAGAGAGAGAGAGAGGGAGGGAGGGAGGGAGAGAGAGAGAGGAAGATTGCGCGTGGCGCCGGACCCAAGCACCAGGTTTGTGTGGTTTCTATTTCCTTCTTTCTCTTCTTCTGGCGCGACAGGGGCAGCGTGTCGGTGCGCGGCCAGGGCTGTACCGTGCGCTCCAGCACGCGGTCTGCTGGCCACGCCACAAGACACCTTGCTTCGTGCATAGCATGCATGCACATACTGGCCACAGCCACACCACATACACACCCCGCCTGCAGTGCGCATCGCCTCGCGCCTGCTTGCTTCGTGC
>WBZZ01004301.1:210000-220000 GCA_019918135.1 Paulinella micropora | reverse complement strand
GCCCGCCTGTCCAACTCCAAACACAACCGCAACACAAAACACGCAACGGCCAATATAGGTGCACACAACACATGCATGTGATATTTATATGCACATAATCTACTTATGTATGTTACGCATGTGGATGTATGTGTTAAAGTTAACACAAGCGTGCACACAAGTTAAAACAAACACACAGACACATGACGTGCGGTACAAAACATGCATGGTTCCGTGCAAGGGACAAGAGGCGCATGCACATGTGGCTGAGTGTTGTGGGGCGGGGGGGAGGGGTGGCAGTGTGAACTGGCGACGCACCTTTGGGAAGCGCACTGGCCCACTCCAGACGCACCACAAACTAAGTAGAGAGAGAGAGAGAGCGAGAGAGAGAGAGAGAGAGAGAGAGAGAGAGAGAGAGAGAGAGAGAGAAGGGAGGGAAAGAGGGGACGAAGTAGACTTTCTACATGAGAGAATACACTCAAATATAAATAGGCATTTCTATATCCATATGGA
Source organism: Paulinella micropora (assembly GCA_019918135.1). Lineage (NCBI taxonomy): Eukaryota > Cercozoa > Imbricatea > Euglyphida > Paulinellidae > Paulinella > Paulinella micropora. Next base: position 219,508 of record WBZZ01004301.1, on the reverse strand, counting down.
TAACACTTTAGTTTATGCAAACCCGATTTCCTTTGATACAAGGTTCCTTCAATAGAATTATGAGTTATTGCAGAGAGCAACTGAGCGTGGCCAGCCAACAGGACAGAGAGAGGACGAAGGGCAGGCGGCTGCTGCCAGACCAGACCAGACCAGAGACCAGACCAGAGACCAGACCAGACCAGACCAGACCAGACCAGACCAGACCAGACCAGACCAGACAAGAGACCAGACCAGACCAGACCAGACCAGACAAGAGACCAGACCAGACCAGACCAGACCAGACCAGACCAGACCAGAGGCTGCAGTGCAGCAAGTGCAGCCGCTAAACAAGGCGTGAGGTTGGAGGACAAGCAATCGTAGGTCGACCGTGGGCGAGGGCTGGCCGCTGAAGAAGGAGTGCAGCACGGACTTGGGCAGCGAGACGCGGCAGTGCCGCTCAGTGCTCAACACCAACTTGAGATACACCATCTGCACCACAACACGCACAGCACAGCTGCAAACGTGCATGCGCACATACATACGTAAAGACATACAGACATACAGATATACATAGCATACATGGCATACATGACATACATGACATACATGACATGCATGCAGAATACATACATACATACATACATGCATACATACATACATACATACATACATACGTACGTACGTACGTACGTACATACGTACGTACGTACATACATACATACATACATACATACATACATATATACATACATAAATACATAAATACATACAAACAAAGGTACGGTAGGGTACGTACGTACATACATACGTACATACATACGTACATACATACATACATTACATACATTACATACATACATATATACAAAAAACATACATACATACATACATAAATAAATAAATAAATACATACATACATACATTACACACATAAATTACACACATAAATTACACACATACATACATACATGCATGCATACATACATACATACATACATACATACATACATGCATAATACATACATACATGCATACATGCATAATACATACATAACATACATACATGACATACATACGTACGTATGTACGCTACGTACATACATACATACATACATACATACATACATACGTACGGTACGTACTTACGGTACGTACATACATACGTACGTACGTACGGTACGTACGTACACATAGATACGTACATACATACGTACATACATACGTACATACATACGTACATACATACATACATACATACATACATACATACATACATGCATACATACATACATACATACATACATACATACATATATACATACATTACACACATACACTACATACATACATTACATACATTACATACGTACGTACATACATACACACATACATACATACATACATAAATACATAAATACATACATACATACATACATACATGCATGCATGCATGCTACATACATACATACATACATACATACGTACATACATACGTACATAACATAGATAACATAGATAACATAGATAACATAGATAACATAGATAACATACATGATATAAGTAACATAAATACATACATAACATACATACATACATACATACATACAAACACATACATACATACACATACATACATACACACACATACATACATACACACACATACATACATACACACATATATACATATGCATACATACATATACATACATACATATACATACATACATACATGCATGCATACATACATACATACATACATACATACATAACATACATAACATACATACATAACATACATGCATAACATACATGACATACATAACATGCATAAAATACATAACATACATAACATACATAACATACATAACATACATACATACATACATACATACATACATGCATGCATGCATACATACATACATACATACATACATACATACATACGTACATACGTACGTACGCGAACGTACGCGTACGTACGTACGTACATACATACAGACATACATTACATACATACATACATACATACATATATACGTATATGCATGCATGCATAAATACATACATACATACATACATACATACGTACGTACGTACGTACATTCATACATACTACATACATACATAATACATACATACATACATACATACATACATACATACATACATATATATACATACATACATACACATGCACATAATCATACATACATACATACATACATACATACATACGTCCGATGTTTGCTTTATGCAATTCGATTTCTCCTCTCGGCACATGCTTGGCGAAATATGGTTATCACCAATTCAAAAGGTAGTCTCTCTCCTGCCCACCCTTTTCACTTTTTTTTCTCGCTCTCTCCACTTTCTTTCTACACTCCTATCCTTCCTTGCATGCCTACACCTATTCTATAAAAATCTCGGAAATTCACGCACCAATTTCACGCTTCGCTCCAACAAACAGGTATTTCATATGATCCACATGTGCACAACTTGAGAGCGCGTAAGCTGAGTGTGTTTTTCTCGTAGAGGGCGGGAGGACTATGTGAGTCTCTCCATCTTAAAACACAGATACATAGATACATACATACGTACATACATACATACATACATACATACATACATACGTACGTACGTAAGTACGTAAGTACGTACGTACATACGTACGTTACGTACATACATACATACATACATACATACATACAACACATCTTTTCTTTTTCTCACATGTCCGTAAGGATAATGCACTTATGGAGTGGCTGTGTTGTCTGGTATGTGCTCTATGCAATTTGGATCGGTCCTTCTCTTCTCGGTACGCTTGGCAATATGGCGATCCCAATTTCAAAAGGTAGTATCTCTCCTGCCCATCACTCCCATTTTTATTCATCTCTCCCTTATATTCCGTTGCCTCTACACATCTGTCCATGCCTACATACCCTTGCCCGCATCTATTCTAACCAAATCTCGGAAATTCACGAGTCTAATTCACGCCTCGTTCCAACAAACAGGTATTTCATATGATACACATGGGCACAACTGAGAAGTGTAAGCTGCGTGTGTTGTTCTCGTAGAGGGTGGGAGGACTATGTGAGTCACTCAATCTTAAAACATACAAACATACATACACACACATAATACATACATACACATACATACATGTTTGATAAAGTGTAAATATGTAATGTATGTACACATGTATTTCATGGAATATGTGATGAATGTGATGAATGTGTTGATGTAATGAATGCAATTTATGCCTGTGTATGTTATGTATACAATGTATGTAAAAATGTATGAAATGCTACTGTAGCATTTAAGTATGTAGACTATGTCCTACAGGTACTTTATGGCCATTAATTTACGTATAATGTCATGTATCCATGAGTTATGTCATGTTTGTATGTAAGTACGTATGTTATGTAACGCGTGTATGTAACGTGCATGTTGTGTGAGATGTATGCTATATATATGCGTTTCACGTATATCATCTCGTAGACTGCGTGAAGTAGGTATGTAATGTATATACAGTCCTACGTAGTATGAGCGTGCTCATGTTGTATGCAGAAGAAGTCCGAATGCATTGATGGATATATGACACGTGTGGGCTGTGTAAGAAGTACTATAAGAGAGCATGTTGTTCGTTGTGTTCTTACCCTTGAGCTCTGTGAGCTTTTTTGGATCTCAACAATCCTCACGTTTTACCCGTTACTAAAGTGGCCGGGCCATGCACAATTTGATCTGGTAGCAATAGGCAACAGTGGCTGCAACTGCAGGTTTCAAAAAGTGTGGCTTTGTATGTGTATATGAAGCAGCTTGTACTTGTCGAAGTCTATCATTTCGAATTTCAAGGAGATGTTGGATGAGTTTAATCACAGCTTGTCTTTAATTGTCGGAAAATGTTCGAACATGAATACAGACATGCATACAAAATATATTCGTATGTATGTATGCATACATACCACATGCATCCAAATTTATTCCTCTTAGAGTAACTCCTCTTCATCAAGGAAAAAATAGGAGCTAATATTTCATGTCGAAACTTGATAAATAAGGGAGAGACAACAAGACAGGTGTATGTCTCTTACATACATACATACATACACACATACATACATATGCACATAACATACACAACATACATAACATACATAACATACATAACATACATAACATACATAACATACATAACATACGTAACATACGTAACATACGTAACATACATAACATACATAACATACATAACATACATAACATACATAACATACATAACATACATACATACATTCTTAAAACATACATACATACATACATACATAGATACATACATACATACATATACATACATACATACATACATACATACAATGTACATACATACATACGTACTTACATACATACATACATACATACATACATACATACACTACATACATACATACATACATACGTACGTACGTACGTACATACATACATACATACATACATACATACGTACATACATACATACATACATACATACATACATACATACATACATAACGTACATACTACATACATACATACAATATACATACATATACATACATATACATACATATACATACATATACATACATACATACATACATACATACATACATGCATGCATGTATGCATGCATGCAGGCATGCATACATGCATGCATACATACGTAAATATATACATACATAAATACATACATACATACATACATACATACATACATGCATACATACACACATACATACATGGTAGTAGTAGTAGTAGTAGTAGTAGTAGTAGTAGTAGTAGTAGTAGAAGTAGTAGTAGTAGTAGTAGTAGTAGTAGTAGTAGTAGTAGAGTAGTAGTAGTAGTAGCAGCAGCAGCAGCAGCAGTAGTAGTAGTAGTAGTAGTAGTAGTAGTAGTAGTAGTACTAGTACTAGTACTAGTAGCAGTAGTAGTAGTAGTAGTGGTAGTAGTAGTAGGAGTAGTAGTAGTAGTAGTAGTAGTAGTAGTAGTAGTAGTAGTAGTAATAATAGTAGTAGTGTGTTTAGGCGTGGAGGGATGGCGTACGGCGCGCTGGACGGCAACGGGCAGAAGAAGGCGCCGCCCGAGCCCGATAAGCTCGCACGGTCAGTGCGCCACACCACTCCACACCTGCCATGGCTAGCTCCACCTCTGTCTAGCTACAGCTCTGTCTAGCTCCTCCAACCAGCACGGTCAACACCTGTCAGGCCTAGCTGCACCTCTATCTAGCTCCGCCGACTAGCAGTGGCGCTGCGCATGTGTATGCGGTGGCCGCTGTGGCAGGGTGCAGACCAAGGTCGATGAGATCAAGGTGCTGGCCCACCAAAACATGGGTGCGTCTCCCTCTCCCACTCTCTCAACCTTGCCACCTTGTCCTACCCCCCTCCCCTTCTCTTTCATTATTTCCCCTGGCAAGCCTGCACATACAAAGATAAACTAGAAGTCAGTTATGTCGTTGCCAGCGGGGGCGGTGCTGTGCGTCGCTCTAGCGTGCGCAAGCGGGGCTGTGTGCGGTGCTGTGTGTAGAAATGGCGCTCGATCGTGGCGAAACTCTGGAATCAATGGTCCGCCACCCCCGCAGAAAGCTGTGCAGCTGTGCAGTTATGTGCAGAGCTGATGCCTGCTTTGCTCCCCCGACAGCCTGGCAGGTTCATCTTGTGCGTGTGCATGGCTGGACAGGAAATGAAGGCCAAGTTGCTGGATACCAACGCAAAAACTTTCAGAAGAGAAGCCAAGGCTGTGCGCAGACGGTCAACCACATCGAACATCGACATAACAAACGTAGGGTTCACTGTAATTGTAATGATGATCATGATCATCATGATGATCATGATCATGCTTCGGTGCCCATGGCTTCGGTGAGTACGTACAATTTCCGGGCTGGGTACGAACAATTGCTGATCCCCCTTTCCCCTTCGACAGGGTACGTTCAATTGCCGGAGGTACCAGCCATGGCTTCGATGACCATGGCTTCGGTGAGGACGTACAAATGCCGGGCTGGGTTCCCGGGGGAGGGCCCCCGGACCCCCTTCCCCATCGACAAGGTACGTTCAATTGCCGGAGGTACCGGCAAGTACTGCGAAAAAACAAGGAATTTTGGCATTCAGCACAATCCCCTAACACAAATATTTGCGTGAATTCCAAAAAAATTATGTCAGCATCAACATCGAGTCTGGGGCTAGCCACCCTGCGAGCTCCCAACTCCTCGTCGTTCCCACAAACCATGATTTATGGGGACAGGAGGTGCAGAAAATAGGCAAAAAAAAAAAAAAAAAAAAAGGAATTTTGGCATTCATGACACTCCCCAAACGCAAATATTTGCGTGGAGTCCAAAAATATTATACCAGCATCAACATCGAGTCTGGGGCTAGCCACCCTGCAAATATGAGCTCCCAACTCCTCCTGGTTTGCACAAGCCATGATTTTTTTTTTTTTCCTGACAGGGGTGCGGAAATACGGGGGCTGGGGGTGGGTACATAATTTCCAATTTTCCCCTCCCTCCACACCCTACTCCAACACCTTTCAGGGATAATAATAATTATAACTAGGGGCTGCGCAAACACCTGGAAGATGGTTTGCGGTGCGCTTTGCGCACCCCCCCCCCCCCCCCCCCCCTTCCCGCTTCGCTTTGCTCAGGGAAAAAAAAAAAAAAAAAAAAGTCGGTCTACCTGGTAAAAATGGCTTCGGTGACCATGGCTTCGAGCATGTGGTCACTAAAGCCATGGTCATGCACAGTAGATAGCAGACCGAAATTCCAGTGAAAAGAAAAAAAATCACCGAAGCCATGGTCATCGAAGCCATGGCTTCGGTGATCATGGCTTCGGTGAGTACGTACAATTGCCGGGCTGGGCTCCCGGGTGGAGGGGCCCCCAGATCCCCTCTTTCCCCTTCGGCAGGGTATGTTCAATGGCAGGAGGTAACGGCCATGGGTTCGATGAACATGGCTTCTGTGAGTACGTACTATTGCCGGGCTGGTTCCGGGGGAAAGGCCCCCCAGGATCCCCCCCCCCCCCCCTTCCCCTTCGAAAGGGTATGTTCAATCGCAGGAGATACTGGCAAGTAGTCCCAAAAAAACAAGGCAGTTTGGCATGCAGGACACTCCCCTAACCCAAATATTTTCGTGATTTCCTAAAAACTAGACCAGCATCAACATCGAGTCTGGGGCTAGCCACCCTGCAAATATGCTCCCAACTCCTCCTGATTCCCACAAACCGTGCGACAGGGGGTGCCAAAATGGGGTGAAAAAAACAAGGAAATTTGGCATTCAGGACACTCCCCTAACGCAAACATTTGCGTGAATTCCAAAAAAACTATACCAGCATCAACATCGAGTCTGGGGCTACCACCCTGCAAATACGAGCTCCCAAGTCCTGGTTCCCACAAACCACGATTTATTGCAACAGGGGTGCCGAAATTGGGTGGGTGGGTGTGGGTACACAATTTCCCGTTTCCCCCCTCCCCCCACACCCTCAACCCCCTACTCCCAACACCTTTCAGGAATAATAGGCTTCCTCAGACTGACCTACACTGTGGCAAAAAAGATGCACGTGCGTGTTGGAAAATGCATTTTGCCTTGGGGACAAGTCCTGGGCTGACTAATCAATGCATGTGTGCATGATGGCAGCATGTGTTGCCAGTCCTGGAAAATCATTTTGTGTGGATCCACCGCTTTTCTGGTAGGTCGCCAAACACACCAACCACGCAGTCAAATGTCTACATGCAAAGACAAACTGTGGCACAAAATTGTATCTCAAACTGATGATGTGTTCTTCACTACCAGGTGGCTCTGACTATCTTGATTTTGATCGTGTTCCGTGACCAGATCTTTAAAAAGGAGGACTCTCCCTCTGATTCATGATACTTGTTCCAGTGCACTGGTAGCCTCTCGGCGTTGATCTCCAAAATCAGTGCGTCATATTTGTATGATATCAATCAAGTAGGTAGTGTTTTATTGTTTACCGTAGCTCAGACACTGTATAAACTGTGGAGAGAATCATCATTGAGTCGGCAAAACTCAAGATACCTACTATCAAGGTTATCGCCGCAGGAATGACCTCTAAAACAAAAGCCAGGAGTTGGTGAAAGAGGAGCAGATGGAGATACACAGTCTTACGCAGAAAGTGAGTTGAAGCAGAGGAGCAATGGAGCACCACACAGGCTTGAGCGGAATGTCACAGTGAGGCGGCGGCATGGGACTCTGCACGCTCACAGCAGCGCGTGCCCAGTGGCCCGGTAAGCCTGGTCACAGGTAATACATTTGTATATTGCGTTGTTCTACTGAACGACTTTGATTATCAGTAATGAAATAGTTTACTAATAATTTCCTCAGAGTATATCACATTTCACGTTCACAAGTTCTGAACCGTTTGCTGCAAAGGTTAGTAGTTTCCGATTTTCCGTTCTCAGGATCCGACCTTCAATGTTTTGTCATAGTACCGTACATCGTCTTCCCACTCATCTGTACGAGTGGCAAGTTTTATTAGCTTTAAAAGGCAGACGGCACGGCACAGGATTTTTTCTTTTCATTCGGTGCGCTTCGCGCCTCGGCGGGCCGTGACTTGTTGCGTCACCAGCTTTTTCTCATTAGTGCCACAAAAGTTTCAAGTTTCAACTCGCGCTTTTGCTCAATTTGTCCATGGAGTCAGGTTTTCAACTTGGTGCCACAGGCTTGTTTTGGTTCTTGTGCACCCGCTGGCACGAAGGTGCCACTTACCGGTAGAGCTTTGGGCCGCCGCCGCATGATTTACTATGATTCGTCTAAAGAAACAGTGCGGATTGAAATTATAGTATTATTAAAAAATAATAATTATAATAATAATAATAATAATAGTGCTTCTCTGTCAATGGCTGATGCAAATCTGCACATGCGCCTCCATCGTCTCACCCGTGAGGGGAGTACGAAGAATTGACGATAGGCTCTAATGACACCCCTGCACGGGCAGTTCCAACACTTCCAGACGGACCGGTATGTTCAATGAAAATACTGGTGGCACCGACGGGAATCGAACTGGCGACAGGGCCCAGATGGTAGAACTTGACCACTGGGCTATCACGGTGTCCAAAATAATAATAATAATAATAAAAATAATAATAATAATAGGCTTCCTCAGACTATAGCATCAGATCCAGATCCTGGACATGTGCCTCCATAATAATAATAATAATAATAATAATAATAATAATAATAATAATAATAATAATAGTGCTTCTCTGTCAATGGCTGATGCATTTCTGCACATGCGCCTCCATCGTCTCACCCGTGAGGGGAGTACGAAGAATTGACGATAAGCTCTAATGACACCCCCGCAAGGGCAGTTCCAACACTTCCAGACGGGCCGGTATGTTCAATGAAAATACTGGTCCAGAAATAGACCGGTATGTTCAATGAAAATACTGGTGGCACCGACGGGAATCGAACTGGCGACAGGGCCCAGATGGTACAACTTGACCACTGGGCTATCACGGTGTCCATAATAATAATAATAATAATAATAATAATAAT
>WBZZ01004301.1:192500-195000 GCA_019918135.1 Paulinella micropora | reverse complement strand
TAACCTCGGCTTAGTGCAGTCTTGCCCTCAGGAGCTCCATCGGTGGCCCCGATCATCAGGCGAGAGACTGACACGGGGGGTGGAGGACCTCGAACAAGGGTATTGGAGGCTTATGTCCGTTGAGGATATGCCATTAGCTGCATCAGTACGCCTCAGATATAGTATTATTATTATTATTATTATTATTATTATTATTATTATTATTATTATTGGACACCGTGATAGCCCAGTGGTCAAGTTCTACCATCTGGGCCCAGTCGCCAGTTCGATTCCCGTCGGTGCCACCAGTATTTTCATTGATCATACCGGTCTATTTCTGGACCAGTATTTTCATTGAACATACCGGCCCGTCCCGTCTGGAAGTGTTGGAACTGCCCTTGCGGGGGTGTCATTAGAGCTTATCGTCAATTCTTCGTACTCCCCTCACGGGTGAGACGATGGAGGCGCATGTGCAGAAATGCATCAGCCATTGACAGAGAAGCACTATTATTATTATTATTATTATTATTATTATTTTGGACACCGTGATAGCCCAGTGGTCAAGTTTCTACCATCTGGGCCCTGTCGCCAGTTCTATTCCCGTCGGTGCCACCAGTATTTTCATTGAACATACCGATCCGTCTGGACCAGTATTTTTATTGAACATACCGGCCCGTCTGGAAGTGTTGGAACTGCCCTTGCGGGGGTGTCATTAGAGCTTATCGTCAATTCTTCGTACTCCCCTCACGGGTGAGACGATGGAGGCGCATGTGCAGAAATGCATCAGCCATTGACAGAGAAGCACTATTATTATTATTATTATTATTATTATTATTATTATTATTATTATTATTATTATTATTATTATTATTATTTGTGGCACCGCGATAGCCCAGTGGTTAAGGTCTACCATCTGGGACCTGTCGCCAGTTCGATTCCCGTCGGGGCCAGTATTTTCAAAGGATATTTTCTTTGAAAGTAATGGTCTGTCTGGAAGGCTTGGAGCTGCCTTGCGGGGGTGTCATTAGAGCCTATCGTCAATTCTTCGTACTCCCCTCACGGGTGAGACGATGGAGGCGCATGTGCAGATTTGCATCAGCCATTGACAGAGAAGCACTATTACTATTATTATTATTATTATTATAATTATTATGGACACCGTGATAGCCCAGTGGTCAAGTTCTACCATCTGGGCCCTGTCGCCAGTTCGATTCCCGTCGGTGCCACCAGTATTTTCATTGAACATACCGGTCTATTTCTGGACCAGTATTTTCATTGAACATACCGGCCCGTCTGGAAGTGTTGGAACTGCCCTTGCGGGGGTGTCATTAGAGCTTATCGTCAATTCTTCGTACTCCCCTCACGGGTGAGACGATGGAGGCGCATGTGCAGAAATGCATCAGCCATTGACAGAGAAGCACTATTATAATTATTATTATTATAATTATAATTATTATTATTATTATTATTATTATTATTATTATTATTATTATTTCGGTGCCACCAGTATTTTCATTGAACATACCGCTCCGTCTGGACCAGTATTTTCATTGAACATACCGGTCCGTCTGGAAGTGTTGGAACTGCCCTTGCGGGGGTGTCATTAGAGCTTATCGTCAATTCTTCGTACTCCCCTCACGGGTGAGACGATGGAGGCGCATGTGCAGAAATGCATCAGCCATTGACAGAGAAGCACTATTATTATTATTATTATTATTACTATTGACACCGTGATAGCCCAGTGGTCAAGTTCTACCATCTGGGCCCTGTCGCCAGTTCGATTCCCGTCGGTGCCACCAGTATTTTCATTGAACATACCGGTCCGTCTGGAAGTGTCTGAACTGCCCGTGCGGGGGTGTCATTAGAGCCTATCGTCAATTCTTCGTACTCCCCTCACGGGTGAGACGATGGAGGCGCATGTGCAGATTTGCATCAGCCATTGACAGAGAAGCACTATTGTTACTATTATTATTATTATTATTATTATTATTATTATTATTGATGGAGGCGCATGTGCAGATTTGCATCAGCCATTGACAGAGAAGCACTATTATTATTATTATTACTATTATTATTATTATTATTATGGACACCGTGATAGCCCAGTGGTCAAGTACTACCATCTGGGCCCTGTCGCCAGTTCGATTCCCGTCGGTGCCACCAGTATTTTCATTGAACATACCGGTCTATTTCTGGACCAGTATTTTCATTGAACATACCGGCCCGTCTGGAAGTGTTGGAACTGCCCTTGCGGGGGTGTCATTAGAGCTTATCGTCAATTCTTCGTACTCCCCTCACGGGTGAGACGATGGAGGCGCATGTGCAGAAATGCATCAGCCATTGACAGAGAAGCACTATTATTATTATTATTATTATTATTATTATTATTATTATTATTATTGGACACCGTGATAGCCCAGTGGTCAAGTTCTACCATCTGGGCCCTGTCGCCAGTTCGATTCCCGTCGGTGCCACCAGTATTTTCATTGAACATACCGGTCTATTTCTGGACCAGTATGTT
>WBZZ01004301.1:175000-187500 GCA_019918135.1 Paulinella micropora | reverse complement strand
ATTTTCATCCTTACTGTTTGTTGTTGTTGCTGCTGCTGCTGCTGCCGTTGCTTTGTCTCTCTCGTCGTTCGTCACCGTGACTGCTGTTGCGGGGCGGGGCAGCGCTGGGCGCATGGAGTGTGTGGTGGTTGGATCGGTGGCTAGCTTGCATGGCTTGGACGGTTTGGAGAGGTTGCATGCAACCTACGGGTTGGGTGGGCTGGTGTAGGTTGGATAGGTGGATACGCTGGATAGGTTGGATAGGTTGGATAGGTTGGATAGGTTGGATCGTTGGATGGGTTGGCCGTGTTGGTTGTGTTGGCTGTGGTGTGTTGGCAGGGGGGTGGTTGCGCTGCTCAACATGACCGAGGAAGGCCCCGCGCACGGCTCCGTCCATGTACTACCCTACCGCCCTCCTGCTCCAGTCTGTTGCTGCAGCCTGCTGCCTGTTTCCCCTCTTCGCCACGCCTGCTGGCGCTGGCTCTGCTGCTGCTGCCCGTGTGCTGGCCTGAGCGCGGCTCTCAAGCGGGGCTGTGTGTGTGTGGTGTGTGTGGCGGCGCGCAGGGCCCAGCGTCTTCACACGCCTCGGACACGCGCCCAGCCGACCGCTTCGACGCCCCGCTGCTCTCCGGACACGTCTCGCCCTCGCTCTCTCTCTCTCTCTCTCTCACACACACACACACACACACACACACACTCACACGCACAGCGGGAGGCGCAGGCTGTCAGTGTGGTGGTGCGACCGGGCCGCGGGGTTGTGTGTGTTGTGTGTGGGTAGTTCAGCCAGTCCTCGCACAGCAAGTGCCATCCCCAGCTCTCACTCAAACACATGGCATCCACTACAAAAAAAAATCACTATGGTTCAGTGTGTCCTGAAAATCCAGCATCATGATGTTGGCATGCACGTCACGCTACGGACAGGAGCAGAGAGCTGAGCGAGGTGGCAGCGGCTGCCGTGCTGTTGGGCTGTGTGTGCAGACGTCTGCTGTGGAGCACTTCACCATCCCCATGGAGGAGCTCAAGATCGAGTCCCCGCCGCTCGAGGACGACGGCTACACCTTCTTCACGCGCGGTGTCCGCACACACACACGCCAACCACATCACACACAGCACCGCCACTATCCCACTCGTCCGTCTGCCATGTCCACCAGCACACAGCCCCGCAGCGCACACGCGCACATGAGACCAGCGGTTTGACTGGGCGTGTGTGTCAGGTCTGTGCAAGGGCACGCAGGTCGGGATCCGCGGCTTCAGGTCGCTGGCCGTGCCGTGCTGCGTTGGTGTTGTGCTAGATAGATGTCTGCTCACACGCTGTGCTCCATGTCTGTTGACACGTGGCGACGTGTGTGTGCGGCAGGTACGAGGGCACGGTGAGCCACGCCGTCATAAACGAGCTCATCAGCGAAATGGTCACGCTCGCACCCCGCCTCGTGTCTGCTGGCTGCAGCACACACACACAGCCCGTGCGGCCAGCACAGCACAGCACAGGAGCACACCAGCACAGACCGCCAGCACAGCACAGGACAGCACAGCAGCGCGTGTGTGGGATACAGGTGGACGCCTCCGCGGTGGAGCACCCCAACATCGTCAAGTTCGTTGGTCAGCCCTGCACTCCACACAACCAACACAACTCACGTAGCCAGCACGCCACCTGCGTGCGCCATAACTCACACCTTGAAGGTAATCAGCCCTGTCAAGTTGCTGGGTCGGACCTTGACAAGACCCACGGCTGCAACTCACACCGCCTTGGCTCGCACACACTGCACTCCTTGCACATCGTCGACGTCGCCAAGCTCCATGGGCCACACTGTCGCACACACAACCAACCGCAAGCCCGTGGCGAGCAGCCATGCGCAGAGCAGCAGCGTCAAGGCATCGCGAGATAGTAGCGAACATATCCTCCTCCTTCCTCTTGGCCCCCTCCAACCGCTTTCTTTTATATCTCCCGCGTACAGATGTACACACACGCACCTACCTCCCTGCCTCCCTCTCTCTCTCTCTCTCTCTCTCTCTCTCTCTCTCTCTCTCTCTCTCTTTCTTTCTCATACAAACAGAAACACGCGCACCTATCCATCTCTCTCTCTCTCTCTCTCTCTCTCTCTCTCTCTCTCTCTCTGTCCTGTGTGTGTGTGTGTGTGTGTGCGTGTTGTGTGTGTGCGTGCGTGTTGTGCGTTCTGCCTGCAGGCGTAGCGCGCGACCGAGGCGACACGCTCATCTACTTGGTCACCAGCCTCTCCCCTCCCTTCAACATGCTCTACCCCACACTCACTTCCTCCTCTCCCTGCCTCTCCCTCCCTCCTCTCTCCCTCCCCCCTCCCTCCCTTCTCTCCCTGCCTCTCTCCCTCCATCCCTCTCATCTTTCCTTCCTTCCTTCCTTCCTTCCTTCCTTCCTTCCTTCCTCCTTCCTTCCTTCCTCCTTCCTTCCTTTCTTCCTTCCTTCCTTCCTTCCTTCCTTACTTACTTACTTACTTACTTACTTACTTCTTACTTCCTTCCTTCCTCCTCCTTTCTTTCTTTCTTTCTTTCTTTCTCTCTTCTTCTTTCTTTCTTTCTTTTTCTTTCTTTCTTTCTTGTCTTTATATAAATATATATATATATATACTTTCCTTGCTTTCTTACTTCCTTCATTCCTTTCTTTCTTTTTCGATCTTCCTTGAACAATATATGTCTTCCTTTTCATTTTCAACGTACCTTTGTTCTCTCTCTCTCTCTCTCTCTCTCTCTCTCTCTCTCTCTCTCTCCTCTTTTGTGGTTTCTTGTCCGTGCGTTGTTGGTTGTTGGTGTTGTGGTTGCGTGAGAACTGGCTGGCTGTTGTTGTTGTTATTATTGATGATGATGATGATGATGATGTTGTTGTTTGTTGTTGCTGTTGTTGTTGTTGTTGCGCAGATAACGCAGCACATGGCTCGCGGGCCGTTGGCTAACATCCTGGCCGCCTCCACCAAGGCACTACCGCTCAAGGTCACTGCAAGTCAGGCTTAGGGTTAGCCAACATCATGTTCATATAGCCATAAAGGTAGTAAAATAACAGGATATAATGTACAGGCTGAAGCGTTGTTTGTTGTATCGTGGGCAGACTATTCTGCGGGTGGCGCGGGAGCTGTGTCGCGCCATGCAGCACTTGCACAGCTTCTCACAGATACACGGTCTCTTTCCCCTCCCCGCGCGCGCTCTCGTTGGCAGCTGCGGCGGGCTGTTGCTATCTGTTCATCTACATGCCAGCCAACACAGCAAAACTACTACGTGCTCGCCTTTCTGCCTGTCTGGTTGCGTTTCAACCTGTCTGTCTACTGCACGTCGCAGCTGCGTAGCTGCCCTGTGCCCCGTGTTGCCTGCGCCGTATGTTGCCTGTATACTGTGGCTGTGGCGTCTGCAGGTTCGCTCACGTCCAAGTGCATTATGCTGGACAGCAGTCTGGTGGTGCGGCTCAACGACGTGGGCATCCGGTCTGCTCGCACAGCGCGCCCTCGCACGCCTGCCTCAGCAGCCTGCCGCGACCAACAGCCCTGCCCGCTCCGCGCCTCTTGTATGTGCCCACAACTGCTTGCTGCAGCCCTGGCCTGTCCAGCCCGCTGCCGGCCGCGCGCAGCGACGGCTGTGTGTGTATGTGTATGTTTTGGTGCGGTGTGTTTGGTGGGCAGGCGTGCGCAGGCGTTCGCGGCGGCGCTGCTGATCCAGCGACCAGTCTCGGTCTGGTGCGCACCCGAAGTACTCAACGGTCAACAACAACCTGTCCTACACACTGATGCTTGCCGTCCTCTCTCTCTCTCTCTCTCTCTCGCTCTTCACCTCCACCTTCTTCTTCTTCTTCTTCTTCTTCTTCTTCTTCTTCTCCTTCTCCTTCTTCTTCTTCTTCTTCCCCGCTCCTGCTGCTGCTGCCGCTCCACCTCCTCCTGCTCTGCTCTGCTGCTGCTGCTGTTTGCTGTCGCTGTGTACCTTTGCGGAGTCAGCTATGTAGTAAATGTGAGTTGGCAACGGGGCAGCCGCTTCTTGTGTGGCGTGCGCTGAGGACGTGCGTGTTGTGTGTTGTGGCTGAGGACGTGCGTGTTGTGTGTTGTGGCTGGTGTGGGCGCAGGCGACAACCCGACGCGCGCCAGCGACGTGTGGTCGTACGGCATCGTGTGCTGGGAACTCCTCTTCCGCAGGGTCCCCCCCCCCCCCCCCCCCCCTCACCAACCCCAATCGCCTGCCCATCGGCACGTGTTGTGCTTACTTACTTACTTACTTACTTACTTACTTACTTACTTACTTAATTTTTACCTACTTACCTACCTACTTACCTACCTACCTACCTACCTGCTTGCTTACTTACTTACCTACTTGCTTACTTACTTGCTTATTGCTTACTTACTGGCTTACTTCGATTTCTTGCTTACGTATTTACTTCCTTACTACCTACTTAGTAATTTATTTACCCACTCACTAATGTACCTTCTTGCTCACTCACTTACTTGCTGGTTGTGTGTGCTAGATACCTTACGAAGGCAAGACGCTTGACGAGATTGCGGAGGCCATCTGCAATCGAGGTGCACGCCGCGCCGGCAGCCGCAGCACACACACACACACACACACACACACACACACATGCACGCACGCACACAGAGCACAGACCAAGCAATGCACCCGCCCGCGCACGCCGTGCGACCTGGAGCATCGATCAGCTGGACAGAGGGATGCAGAGGGGGGGCAGAGACAGCGCGCGGGGAGGCGGCAGGGGCGTGGTCGCTCACTGCTAGCCCGACCCGGCCTGTGTGACCTATGTGCGCAGGCGAGCGCTTGCCGCTGCCCAAGGACGAGCTCATCTCCGAGATCCCAGACCTGCCCGAATCCTTCCTCATCGTAACCCCCCCCCCCACACACACACACACATTCATACCAGCCTTCGTTACCGCCCAACACAGACCACAGACACTCTCACCGCACGCACACGTACACCACGCACAGACACACACACACACACACACACACCACACACGCACACATGTACACCAGCCATTGCCACACGCCACGCTCTGCAGCCAACAAGCTCACAGAGGACGCGGCGCACGCTGGCTTTTGTGTGTGTGTGCTAGATGATCAGTTCGTGCTGGGACGCGGACCCGAGCCGCCGGCCCTCGTTCGAGGTCCGCTCCACTCCCCGCCCCATGCACGACCTCCACCACAGCCAACTGCCTCCTTTTACAACCAAACATTCCGATGCCCCCCCCTTGAAATTTGAAACCACCAGCACAATTTGTCAAGCGCGCGAGCTGTGTGTCGGGCTGGCTGGCTGAGCTGTGTGCTGCGCTGACTGACTGAGCTGGTGGGCTGGCTCGCTGAGCTGTGTGTCGGCCTGGCTGAGCTGTGTGTTGTGCTGGCTGGTTGAGCTGTGACTGAGCTGTCTTGTGCGCTGGCTGGCTGGCTGAGCTGTGTTGTGCTGGATGGCTGAGCTGTGTTGAGTTGAGCTGGCTGAGCTGTGTGTTGTGCTGTGTGTTGCGCTGGCTGGCTGTCCGCAGGCGATCTGGCAAGAGCTCGCTGACCCCTCCCTCAGACGGTGCACACGCTCTCTCTCTCTCTCTCTCTCTCTCTCTCTCTCTCTCTTTCTCTCTCTCTCTCTCTCTCTCTCGACATTATATATGTAAATAATCCTTCAGAATGTATGTATGTATGTATGTATGTATGTGTGTATGTATGTATTTATGTGTGTATGTACGTATATATATATATATATATATATATGTGTGTGTGTGTGTGTGTGTGTGTGGCTGTACGAGTGTGTGGGGTGTGCACGTTGGATACGGCTTTGCTTGGCTTTTGTGCAATCGCAATCTACACTCACCATGCATACACACATACCTACACACATATGTACTACATACATACATGTGCATGCAAAACGAGAGAGAGAGAGAGAGAGAGGAGGAGGAGAAGAAGAAGAAGAAGAAGAAGAAGAAGAAGAAGAAGAAGAAGAAGAAGAAGGAAGGAAGAAGAAAGAAGAAAGAAGGAAGAAGAGGTGGGGGTGAGCTCTTCCACGCGCTGTGTGTGATGTGTGTGCAGTGCGCCGTCGTTTCGTCTTGTACAGTCGCAGTCCATGATGTCGGAGGCCAACTCCTCCGTCTCAGTAGAAGGTTCACAAACCTCTCTCTCTCTCTCTCTCTCTCTCTCTCTCTCTCTCTCTCTCGCTCTCCTTGCTGCACCATTACCTCACGCTGTGTGCGCTGTGTGTGCTGCGCAGACAGCGTGGCTGAGCTGCCCAACGCCGAGTCCCACATCAACCAGTCCCAATCCTACTACCAGTAACGCTTCCCAATCCTACTACCAGTAACGCTCTCGCACATCAGCCAGTCCCATTCCTACTACCAGTAGCGCCCTCGCCACTCCCACATCAGCGAGTCCCAGTCCTACTATCAGTAAACGCCCTCGTGCGCCAGGCCAGGCACGCGCCCCTTGGCCAGCGGGCGGCGCCACCCATCAGCAGCTCCTAGTTCCGCAGCACAGTCAACAGCGACTTGCAGCGATTCGTTTGCAACCAACGTTTGTGTCCAACACCTGTGATGCGGTCTTGCTGAGCGCTTTCAACCCGACTAGGACGAGCCGCAAACAAAAAGCAGCATGCGAACTTCCTTTCCTTTCCTTTCCTTTCCTTTCCTTTCCTTTCTTTCCTTTCCTTTCTTTTCTTTCAAATCTTTTCTTTTCTTGTCTTTTCTTATTTTTCTTTTCTTTCTTTCTTTTTTAGCAACCTCACTATCTATTTGAATTATACATCTATCTATCTATCTATCTATCTATCGAACAATCTATCTTTTCATCGATCTAGCCATTCGTAATATTATTTTTAGATGGTGTACATACAATCATGCATGCATACATATACGCACATTCGTACGCACATACAGACAACAGACCAGACCAGACCAGACCAGACCAGACCAGACCGAGAGAAAGACAGACAGACAGACAGATTTACTGATACATACATACATGCATGCATACATACATACATACACACACACATACATACATACATACATACTTACATACATACATCATACATGCATGCATACATACACTACTACTAGTACTACTACGAGAACCTGAGAGAGAGAGAGAGAGAGAGAGAGAGAGAGAGAGAGAGAGAGAGAGTGAGTCCGTCTCATCAGTCTCTACCTGCTTTCTTTTACTCGCTTCGTCGCTGTGTTGCACGATCCCTAGTGTTTATTAATATTTTGCATAAGGTGCTCGCGACACGCAAGTAATAGACATCACTTCAGTTTGCAGCAGTCGGAAAGTCAGAGACTCAGTTTTTCATATTACTCCTAGGGTTTATGACGTTCATATTGAACTTGATGTGAAGTTAATGGTGATTGGACGCAGCGAGTGGAATAGTCAATTGGATGTGCGCTTCGGGTGTTGCGGGTCATGCCACTGACTGCTCTCGTCACTCAGACTGTTGGTATATATAGACGATGCCCCGGTCAGGCGTCTGGCAGAACCAAAGTCACACTGCCCTTATAGGTCCAGGGTCACGGTGACCTTTGGTAAACCTCTCTCATTTTTACTCCGGCTTACGCTTCTTACTCATCCCTTCGAGTGGCAAGTATTCCGTTTATCTTGGCTTTTTTTTTTTTTTTTTTTTTTTTTTTTTTTTTTTTTTTTTTTTTTTTTTTTTTTTTTTTTAAACGCAAGCACTGTTTTAATAGAATACTTGCCACTCGTAGAGCTGAGTGGGAAGCAGAAGAGATAAAATGGAAGAGGTATCAAGAGATACACTGCAAAAAGAGAAAACATGAAGTGAAAAAAAAAAAGAAAAAAAAATCATTCACAGTTTAAGGTCATGCAGAGACATGATGCAGTTCTCTTTCCTTCCTTATTTTTATTTTTCACGTTCTTCCTTCGTTTTCTTCTTTTTAACCTCTTCTTTTCCAGCCCAAGATTTTGTGCACTCCATTGACAGTCTTAGCTCCCAGTCATAACTCTATTTTACTTTACCAATATTACTCTCGTGTTACTCTTTTTGTTTACTCCTGCCTTTGTACCCTTACTAGTCTTTTTCTTCTCCTTTCTTTCCTCATTTTCAACTTCCCTTTACTTCTCCCTCTTTGGATTTTCCTTTTTTTTTTTTAACACACTCAGTTTTGTATCTCTTTAATATTATTTAATGAATTATTGATATTACTAGCCAATATATACCATTCAGTGTCCATTTCCTTTTACGCTTCTCACTCATCCCTACCAGTGGCAAGTGTTGCTGTCTTATTGCTACAATACAAAATTTGCGTTCAAAAAAGAAATATGATTGATCCAGAAACCACTGGACGAAGTTAGGGTCGGACTTCACTTTATTTAGAGAGAAGATAATCAACACGTCACTAAGCGTCACAACCCCCAAACCGCGAAAGCTTTGAATTCACCGTTACACTTAGAGTGATATAGATATTGTCATTGGGGTGGGCCGGTATGACTAAATACATTATTAATAAATTGTCCAATTCTCCCGGGCCCCATTAATATCTAGGAATAAGGGTACCACTGCACTTACCTTATGCCACTAACAGTGCCCGCCTCGCAGATATGATGCCATACCTATGTAGAAATTAACGGAGCAGTCTTTATTAATACAGATATTAATATGCCACGGTGCACTAACTCTTTAACTTGAACTAACTTAAGTTGGGTCACGCTGCACTCAGCCATCGAATTTTTGTTAAGCCGGGGTCAGATTTCAGATTTCGAATTAGTGGTCAGAATTCAAATTAATTCAATTTAACTCAGGCTGCTATATACGTCCGCAAAATCTATATTATTTTTGCGAAATGTTACCGCCCGGGCCGTTAAATTGAATTAATTTGAATTCTGGCTGCTAATCTAAAATCTGACCGCTAATCTGAAATCTGATCCTTAAATCAAATTTGATTGCTGAGTTTGACACTTGAATGTACCCAGTAATATGATGCCGCAGTTCAAGTGTTACAATAGTACGATATTCAAAGTAATTTAATGATAACCGCTAGCCCGGGCCGGGCCCGCCTCGGATAACTGTGGAGTCCTAACGATATGAAGACTGAGGAATAACATATGTCCGATGATGTCTAACGAAGGGACTCCGTAGCCTCCAGACCAAGGATAACCGTGCCGACACTGCCAGTGAGACCGGAACGATAAGTATTATTAATAATATTGCTATTGAAAATTTTATACCGGGTGGAGGCAGGCATAATCACTTCTCCCCCCCGAGCCGCGCCGCGCTCGTCCCTATTAGCCCTTAACCTGTTTCAATCCCCAAAAGTGGCTTCAATCCCTAAAAGTGGTTTGAATTTTTGAGTTGAATAAAAACATAAATACCAATCAAAACAAGTTGTACTACGCTGCAAATTTAATATTTACGTGTTGGGGAAGCTATCTGTGAAAACCAGAATGTCATAGCTTTTCTAGAAGTGACTTAAATATGCGGAAACTGAAACCAGGCACCAACCACTTTTTTTCACGAATTTTCGTTGCCTTTTTTTACGTGGCGGTGACCTTTTTTTTTTTTTCAACATCATGTCTGCGCACCAAGAGCTTCTCACAGTCCGTGTGCGTCTTCCGGTCAGGGAATTTGGTGAGGCTTATGCCAAACAAAAATGGCCTGATGACTGGAAGACGAGGGAGATTGAGGGTACTGTTTCTCGACAGTATGGTCGTACAAAAGACAAGTTTTGGATGAAGTGGGATGCGGAGGATGAAGACGATTCCATGATGATTGCTTCGGAGATTATCAAATACAGAATTGAAGGGAGTGGCTCTGCCGATAACGGCATACTTGGGCAAGGCCAGGAAATCGACGGAGATGCCAAAAATGCAATAAATGCTGGGTAGACTTGTTTTTCTTGAACCTCGAATTTTTCTTGTGATGTCGAATGGTTTCTCTGCGTGTTTGCAGTGAGGACGGCTTGATACCCAGCGACCCTGATGACGATGACTATGTGTACCTATCCCTACCTGGTTTCAGCTATTTTGTGCAATTTGCTTCTGTTTTGTTGTCGGCCAAGGACGATGCTGGAAGTATAGTAGATTTCTGTACTTCCATACATGCATCGGCGTTGGCTGTCAGTATTCCTTACTGTACTGTTTTCCAACAGACCGGCAGAGTCGGGGGATGAGTCGGGTAGTTCAATCGATGAAGGGGATCAAAAAGAAGGAGATATGGACAACAAACGAGCCCCTCATCCCAGCGACTCACTTGTCAGTGACGATGATGTCGAAGAAGATGAGGGGTCTGGTGAAGACGAGGAGGAGGATCCGGCACTAGAGATTGACGAAGGCGATAGCCTACCTGCCAGTGAGTTCAAAGATGTCAAAGAATGGAAGGTGGGTGTTGCACCTCCTCGTGTGCTGCCGGCATTCGAAGGGCAGTCCAGGGCATCACTTTCTGTGCGTTCCCCCGACCTCCTCAGTATGGTGGATATTTTCTTTATGTTCTTACCCACGCAATTCTGGCAGAATGTCACAAGAAACACCAACAAGTATGCAACCTGGAAACGTAATCTCAACCCCTCAGAGCGTCAGCGGCCTTGGGTACCCGTGACACTATCTGACATACTTTCATTTTTGGCGATCCTTATGATGATGGGGGTGATGGGGTTGCCTGCTGAAACAGATTATTGGATTGGCGCTGTGTCAGACTTCTGGCAGTGGCCAGACCTTGCAAGCATCATGGGGTACGTGAGGTATCAGAATATCAAACGTTATTTTCATCTCACTGACCCCCGTCTGGCAGCTCCTCGTGACTCCCCTCAGTATGACAAACTTTTCAATGTTCGAGTCTTTATTGAGATTATACAGGAAAATTTTCCTAGGCTGTGGGAATTGGGTCAGTGGATGTCAATCGACGAGGGAATGATCCCTTTTAAAGGGCGTACCTACCTCAGGCAATACTTACCGAAAAAACCCATCAAATGGGGATTCAAACTGTTTGCTCTGTGCTGTTCAGTAACAGGCTATTTTTATACGCTGCTTTGTTATGAGGGTGAGGGAACGGTGCAGGACGATTCTGGGCACGGAATGACGTATGCAGTTGTTATGAAGCTTTTAGACCTAGCCGGCATCGACCAAAGCGGCAGGATCATCGCTTTAGATAGGTTTTACACAGGGCTGCAGTTGTTTTTTGACTGTGTCCTAAAGAGGGGCATCAACTGCATTGGCACTGTTGTCAAACCCAGGCTGAGGGCGGCAAAGGAGCTACTGGACGAAGTCAAGAAGAATAGTGACCGGGGCACGTCCGCAATGGCCACTTGGAGTCATAACGGAGTCACTATGCATGCTGTTGCTTGGAAAGACACCCAGGTGGTTTATTTTTTGTCAACTGTGTTGGGGGGTACCATGAGCCACGTCGAAAGGAGGCTGCATGGGGGGGGTGGAGCTACGGTTCCAGTGAATTGTTTTGAAATTTGCAAGACATACACTCAGCACATGGGCGGCGTTGATACAGGCGATCAGTTACGACTTCGTTACGGAGTTGAGAAGGCGGTAAGATTCAACAAGCCTTGGTTCAAGTTATTTGCGGGTTTGTTAGATGTTGCGGTTACAAACACAACTATCATCTACAAACAGTTTCATGAAGAAAAAACACGCAAAGACATGCTCAAGGAACTTATTGAGGGTTTGGTGTCTTATGCGGGGCTTTTTGGAGGTTCTAGGAGCGCAGCGAGGGGCAAGCGTGTGATATGCCCTGGCCATTTGGTAAGTCTTACAAACGAGGCGAGTGATGGTAAGCGCGGCGCGGGTAAGCAGAACTCGGTTTGTTGTGCGATGTGTGCTAGTAATGGAATCCGCAAGCGTACCAGTGCTTATTGCAGCGATTGTCGCTATTTTTTTTGCCGAACTGGAGAATGTTTTCCGTGGCACACAGTCAATCATTTCGTTCCATCTGGGAAATGTAAGAGGCAGCCGTTGTGACAGTGATTGTCAAGGTTTTATTAGTTATTAAAGAACGGTTTTTTTACACAATTAGCTTCCACCGGGTTTAATTCAATTGAATTTAATAATATAACTGTCAAAAACCACAAATAGGGATTAAAAAACTTGAAATTAGGTCGGATCCCCAAACGTGGCTTTAGATCCCCAAAAGTGGCAAACCGGTTAAGGGTTAGTATGCGCGCGACATATGAGGAGTTGAACTTAAACTGCCGCCGACCAACTTCTCGGGCCCGGATAGAATGCAGATATATATAATATTAATTACTAGCTAGTAGTAACCTGAGCCTGTGACGGTCACGAGTCGTCGCCGTAGTAGGCTAGTATCATAGTAATTTATTATGTTAAAACTTGAAGTAACCGCGTAAAATCTGTAATTTATTATGTTAAAAAGTAACCGCGTAAAATCTCAAGTGACAGGCATCAAGTTGGGGCGCGGCCATTCAAGTTCGCCAACCGCATATGATTTTCAGTGGCAACTCGGGCGCCGGGCCCGGACCCCGCCTCCGGCGACCGGAGTATAAGTTATTAATAGTATAATAGTTAAGTCCCTGGTCCTACTGTTACCAATTGGTAATTTTTGGTTACCA
>WBZZ01004301.1:155000-160000 GCA_019918135.1 Paulinella micropora | reverse complement strand
AACCTATAGGCATATGATAATGATAACGATGTTTATCTCTCTCTATCAACATGCATCATCATTCATGGGCACACAGCGTCTCGGGGCAGCAGCAAGCGAGCCTAAGCAGGCAGCTAGAGATAGATAGGTAGATATGTTTGGTCTATCAACGCTGCATATCCAAAATATAGGCGTGCATTCCACTCTGCCACCAGTCGGTGTTGAGCAGTGAACATATACATACATATACATACATACATACATACATACATACATACATACATACATGCATGCATGCATGCATACACACATACACACACACATACATACATACATACATACATACATACATACGTACATACATACATACATACATACATACGTATGCATATATACATACACGGGCTGGAAATGATACATTATTATCATCATCATCATCATCATCATCATCATCATCATCATCATCATCATCATTACTAGAAAGTTCTCAGGTACTCGGTCACATTCATTCAACAAAGAAGGGTAATCATCATTCTCATCATGATTACTATCATTACTATATCATAATCATCACCATCACCATCACCATCATCATCATCATCAGATAGGCAGATAGGTGGCTAGCTTGATGAAAAGGAAGGTGAGAGATAATAGATTGTTTGGATAGGCATGGTATGTATGTATGTATGTATGTATGTACTAATGTATGTATTCTGTTTGTATGCATGTATGCATGTATGTATGTGAGTGAACAAATGTAAGTAACTAAGTAAAAAAGTAACTAAGTAAATAAGTTAAGTAAGTAAGTAAGTGGCACAGCGTCTTTATGAAGCAGCACCTAGATGTAGATAGATATGTTTAGTCTATCCGCGCTGCATATCCAAGCTCTATCAACCGTTACTCTGAGCGTCCAATCATTGGACACAACGTCCAAAATTTGGATTCGCAGTCATTTTTACAGGAAGTTCACCTGGTCTTGCGGGTTAGAGTTCGACTTAGCCGCAAAACCAGTGAAAAAATATCCAAAATTTGGATTCGCAGTCATTTTTACAGGAAGTTCACCTGGTCTTGCGGGTTTAAGTTTGACTTAACCGCAAAACCAGGTGAAAAATGTCCAAAATTTGGATTCGCAGTCATTTTTACAGGAAGTCCACCTGGTCTTGCGGGTTTAAGTTTGACTTAACCGCAAAACCAGGTGAAAAATGTCAAAATTTGGATCCGCAGTCATTTTTACAGGAAGTCCACCTGGTCTTGCGGGTTCAAGTTTGACTTAACCGCAAAACCAGGTGAAAAATGTCCAAAATTTGGATCCGCAGTCATTTTTACAGGAAGTCCACCTGGTCTTGCGGGTTCAAGTTTGACTTAACCGCAAAACCAGGTGAAAAATGTCCAAAATTTGGATCCGCAGTCATTTTTACAGGAAGTTCACCTGGTCTTGCGGGTTCAAGTTTGACAACCGCAAAACCAGGTGAAAAATGTGCAAAATTTGGATTCGCAGTCATTTTTACAGGAAGTTCACCTGGTTTTGCGGGTTTAAGTTTGACAACCGCAAAACCAGGTGAAAATAGTACCGTCCAATATTGGACGTGGACGCAAGACAGGGTAAGGGTGAAGGTGTGAAAGCACGTGCTTGAACTTGCTGGAGGCGGGAGCTCGAAGGTGGTTGAGAGTAAGAGAGAGAGAGAGAGAGAGAGAGAGAGGAAGAGAGAGAGAGAGAGAGAGAGAGAGAAAGAGAGAGAGGAAGAGAGTAAGAGAGAGAGAGAGAGAGAGAGAGAGAGAGACTTCTTCTCCACGTTGCCCAAGTCTCTCCTCCTCCAAGGTCCTCCTCTTCCACATTGCCCAAGTGTCCCTCGCACTCTCTATGATGTCTTCGTGTTTGGGTCTTGGAACAATCAAATAAGGGTGAACATGTGAAGCACCTGCTTGAACTTGCTGGCGGCGGGAGCTCGAAGGTGGTTGGTCCCGATCAGACACGAGGCCATGATGGTCTGTTGGGACGGCAGAATCAGCCTAAGAAAAGGTAAGGTAAGGTAAGGTGAGGTAAGGTGAGGTAAGGTGAGGTAAGGTAAGGTAAGGTAAGGGTAAGGTAAGGTAAGGTTAGGTAAGGTTAGGTAAAGATAAGGTAAGGCAAGGTAAGGTAAGGTGAGGTAAAGTAAAGTAAGGTAAGGCAAGGTAAGGTAAGATAAGGTAAGGTAAAGGTAAGGTAAGGTAAAGGTAAGGTAAGGTAAGGTTAGGCAAGGTAAGGCAAGGCAAGGTAAGGAAACCTCAGTCTGGTCAGGTCAGACCAGGTAAGGTAAAGGTAAGGTAAGGTAAGGTAAGGTAAGATAAGGTAAGGTGAGGTAAAGTATGGTAAGGACACCTCAGTCTGGTCAGGTCAGACCAGGTAAGGTAAAGGTAAGGAAAGGTAAGGTAAGGTAAGGTAAGGTAAGGTAAGGTAAGGTAAGGTAAGGTAAGGTAAGGAAACCTCAGTCTGGTCAGGTCAGACCAGGTAAGGTAAAGGTAAGGTAAGGTAAGGTAAGGTAAGGTAAGGTGAGTTAAAGTATTGTAAGGAAACCTCAGTCTGGTCAGGTCAGACCAGGTAAGGTAAAGGTAAGGTAAGGTAAGGTAAGGTAAGGTAAGGTAAGATAAGGTAAGGTGAGGTAAAGTATGGTAAGGACACCTCAGTCTGGTCAGGTCAGACCAGGACGATTGCTGGGGCTGGCCAGTTAACTGCATACACACATACACACGCATTAATACGTATTCATGACCTCGCTCCCTCCCTCCCTCCCTCCCTACCTACCTACCTACCTACCTCCGCGGCGGGTAGCGTCAGCATGTACTGCAGATATATCTATCCACCTATCTATCCATCTATCTATCCATCTACCACCTACCTACCTCGGCGGGTAATGTCATGTGCTGCAGATATATCTATCCACCTATCTATCCACCTATCTATCCATCTGCCGGAGGTGCCGCAAAGGGCGCCTGGTGGCAAAAACCTCAATTTTCAGGTGTGGGTGCCACCCGCGACCAGAACGGGTACGTACAATCGCAGGGCTCCCCCGGGCCCCCCCTTTCCCTTCGACAGGGTACGTTGAGTTGCCAGAGGTGCCGCAAAGGGCACCTGGTGGCAAAAAACCTCTGCCTACCTACCTACCTTCGGCCGATGACGTCAGGATGTGCTGCAGATAATATTATATCAATCCATCTATCTATCCACATATCTATCCATTTATCTTTCCATCTACTTACCTCTTCTGCGGATAACGTCAGCATGTGCTGCAGATAGGACAGGAAACGACTGCCTAACATTAAATGTTTGATTGTATGTATGTTGTATCTATGTATGTAATGTATGTATGTATGCATGTGCTGAAGATAGGACAGGAAACGGCTGCCTATGAATATGTGATTGTATGTATGTATCTATGTATGAAATGTATGTAATGTATGTATCTATGTATGTATGTATGTATGTATGCATGTGCTGCAGATAAGACAGAAACGGCTGCCTGTGAATGTGTGATTGTATGCATTTATGTATGTATGTATGTATGTATGTATGTATGCATGCATGCATGCATGTATGCATGTATGTGTGTATGCATGTATGCATGTGCCGCAGATAGGACAGGAAACGGCTGCCTATGAACGTGTGATTGTATGCATTTGTGTATGTCTGTATGTATGTATGTATGTATGTGGCATGTGATGCAGTTATAACAGAAAACGGCTGCCTGTGTATGTATGTATGTATGTATGTATGTATGTATGAGGTATGTATGTATGTATGTATGTATGCATGCATGTATGTATGTATGCATGTATGTATGTATGTATGTACGCATGTGCTGCAGATAGGACAGGAAACGGCTGCCTATGAGCGTGTGATTGTATGCATTTGTGTATGTACGTATGTATGTATGTATGTATGTATGTGGCATGTGATGCAGTTATAACAGAAAACGGCTGCCTGTGTATGTATGTATGTATGTATGTATGTACGTATGTATGTATGTATGTATGTATGTATGCATGTATGTATGTATGTAACATCAGCATGTGCTGCAGATAAGACAAGAAACGGCCACCTATATATATATATATGTATATATATGTATATATGTATATACATATACATATATCTATATATATGTATATGTATATAATATTATATATATATATATAATGTAGCCAAGGTCCTGCTGCTTGTCCAAAAGATTACCAAACAGAAGGAGAAGAAGTATGTATGTATGTATGTATGTATGTATGTATGTATTATGTATACCATCTGTTGTGCCTTCACCAATGTCGTGTTTATCCATAAGATCAACCAAACAGAAGAAGAAGAAGAAGAAGAAGAAGAAGAAGAAGAAGAAGAAGTATGTATGTATGTATGTATGTATGTATGCATATATGTTACCATCTGTTGTGCCTTTGCCAACGTCGTGTTTATCCATAAGATCAACCAAACAGAAGAAGAAGAAGAAGAAGAAGAAGAAGAAGAAGAAGAAGAAGAAGAAGAAGAAGAAGATGAAGAAGTAGGTATGTATGTATGTATGTATGTATGTATGTACGTATGCATATATGTTACCATCTTTTGTGCCTTCTCCAACGTCGTGCTTATCCATAATATCAACCAAACAGAAGAAGAAGAAGTATGTATGTATGCATGCATGAATGTACGTATGTTACCATCTTTTGTGCCTTCGCCAACGTCGTGTTTATCAATCAGATCACCAAACGAGCCAGCATATGCATAGAGCGGTGGTGATGGTGGTGGTGATGGTGATGACGGTGATGATGATGGTGGTGGTGATGGTGATGGTGGTGGTGATGGTGGTGGTGATAGTGGTGATGATGATGATGATGATGATGATGATGATCGAAAGGGAAGAGGAGGAGGTGATCCCGTATATGTATAGAGCGGTGGGGAAGAGAAAGGGGAGGGATAAAGCGAGGAGGAGGAGGAGGAGGAGGAGGAAGAAGAAGAAGAAGAAGAAGAAGAAGCAAAGGGCAGAGGAGGAGGCGAAGAA
>WBZZ01004301.1:137500-145000 GCA_019918135.1 Paulinella micropora | reverse complement strand
TACTGCACACCGCCCTCTTCAGCTACTGCTCTGCGTTCTGGCTTGCTCCTGGTACGTTCATATGTGGAACCAGTCGACACGACGACCCAGTTTCGAAATACAACGAGCACAAACGACGTTGTCTGGACCCATACCCCATTCTGGGCTTCCGTACAGACACTCTACGTACCGACAAGAAGTTTCAGGAGGAAGTCAAGGCTGGAAAGACTACTCGTCTCCATGCTAACCTATCGCGTACACAAACTGTGCAATTTATTTACGACTTACTGACCAGTTACGTTGGGGATGAACGCGACATTCTTCGGAAGAATCACAATGACAAGGCTACCTGGCTACCACAGGTCCCCATTGCCCCTCAAGCCAGCCTAGACCTCCTTCGTAATCCCGATTGGACAGACGCTGAAGTCTACGTCCAGAACCTGGGACCTCCTGGATCGTTGGCAGCCGCAGAGAAGCTTTGGACTTACATTGGTAATACCATTCCTGTAGAAGTTTTTCATAACTACTACCCAGTCACCGCTTCAACTGCCGCATTGGTGGGGTCACTACCGGTTACTGCTCCTCCGGGTACAACCACTGGCACTACACCTGCCCCTGCATCAACTTCGACGAGTTCAACTAGTTCGTTGCCTGCTGGAAACTCTTCTGCGTCATCCTCGGCTCCTACACCCGCTGTGCTGACTCCGTCGACTCCGGTACTGCCCTCAGCTCCAGCATCCACTGTTGCACCGGCACTTCGTCCGTCCGTTCGACCCTTTATGCCCCAGATACCCAACATGCCTTACCCGACCCCAGACGCTTCGTTCACACGTACTGGACGCCTCGCTCGAGCTGCGACTCCTGCTCCACCGCGCCCCGTAGTGCAACCTTTGTCGGCTCTACTCGCTGGTAGACTAAACGAACCGGTAAACCGTTCCTTGGCCATGCAATCCTTTCTCGGTATCCTCTCGTCCCCACAGCGACCTAATACACCCATTGTCGAACAACCCTACGACATTGGTTTGTTCGTTTCAAGTTCGGCACTCAACCAGACTACTTCATCCGCTACAGCCCTCCTCAGCCGCCCGCTGACACCTTTACGCGTGATGCCGAGATCTTCTCCAGCTTCATCCAGCTCAAGTACCAGCACGTTGGCATCCATCCCCGAAGGCCCTGCACCTGCAGCAATGCCTACTGCAATGGAAGCCAAGGCTGATGAAGATGCAGCAACAAGATCGGCAGCGGAAGCTGAACAATACACTGTCGAACATGAAGAGGCAGAAGCTAACGAACGAGAACGAGAACAAGTGGAAGCAGAGCGAGCGGCAGCACTCGAACATGAAGAACAAGAGGACGACAAAGAGACGGAACAACTTGATGCCCCCGTCCAGCAGCCCCAGCCCGATGGATCACCAACGCCCCATTCGGCAAGCTCCTCCGGCGATGGAGCATCATCCCAGTCTTCGCCAGCTCGTCGCCTCCTTCGCTCCAGCGCTTCTGGCGCCAACTCAGGCTACCACATGCATATGTTGCTACGCCGTTATGGGTCCGCTCCCGCACGCCGCGTTATGTTCATATTGTCGACTCCGGCAGGAGTACCGACAGCCGATCAAGCTACCTTCGCGCGCGAATTAGCAGTCAACTACCACGTCGCCAACACGCCGATTCAACTGGCCATCGCACGCCATCAGCAACGTTCGCGCGTGGGGGAGACAAAGCTACGGTTGCCATCATGGACGCCTGTTGGGCCCGCTTCGTCCGCGTTACCGACTTAATCCAGCAGGTATGGTGCACGCTTTCCCTCATCTGGTTGCAATTCATCCGCGACCTTATTCATGGCCGTTTGGATAAACACGACACACGGAAATCAGCTCTCCAAGCCCTCAACCTACGACGCTTCATGGCGTACGTCAACCGATGCATCACGCTACGAAGCCGCACGCGTGACCGGCGTGATCATCTGCGACGGGAACCAGATTGAGGACTTGGGCCGCATCCTGATCCCGATGGAGCGTGACCGATGGAATCAGCAAGCAGATCAAGTCATGCTTACCTACGGAGCCGGTCGGCCGCGCAATTTGGATTACCTCCTCCCTTGGGCCAGGACCGTTGACCCCAACGTCATGGAAGACTACCTTCTGGGGATGGAGATCCCGGTCCGCACCGACACCGACGATCCATCTACGCGCAAACGGGACTTTACTCGCCAAGGCCAGCTACCCGACCGCACTGACCGTCCGAGACGTCAACAGCCCCGGAAAGCAAAGACAGCCACGGAGAATGCCAACCCCAACCGCCCACCTTGGCAGAAGCGCAAGGCCGACGCCATGGCTATGGCCCAGACTACCCCTTCGCAGACATCGACTCGCCCTGACAAGCGCATGAAGACGACCCACCCGGTCAAGAAGGAACACCCTAACAAGAAGAAGTCGGCCCCGCGACAGCTTCGCACGGGAGCCAACGCTGTGGTGATCCCTTCGAAAAAGACGTCTATGTCTACGACCAAGACTTATCCACCGGGTAGGCAGTCGAACCAGATCAAACGCAAACCTTTTACGGGCATACCCTGCGCCTACTGCAAGGAGCACAACAACTTCTTGAAGAAGGATCAGCTACCCAAACATTCGTTTGAGGAATGCAAGCTTCGTCAACAGCGTTGTCAAGACGAAGGGAGACACTGCGGCTGGAAGCGGCGATGTTGGATTGGCGGAGACAAAGAACTCAATGCAGTCGGTAAGTACTGCGTCGATGTCGACGGATGAGCGTGCTTCCACAGGGGGCAACTTCCGACTGGTGAAGCCATCGGCTGCATAACCCATGTTAGGCGAGCAACGCCCTTGCAGTTGCAGGCTGAATCCAAAGTGCATGTAGTCTTGCCGATGAACGGGCGGTTGAGAGGATGTTTGGCGACCCAAACACACATCCAGTGACCACTGTTGGGATAGTCGCAATCTGCAGAGGCGGGGGCGTTGGCACCAGCGGAGAAGACGCGCGGGACCGGGTAGTCATATGGAAAGCGCGCGGAGTGCTGCGGGTAGCGGCCGCTGACGGCTTCCAGCCGCAGTGTCTCCCTTTGTCTTGATAACGCTGTTGACGAAGCTTGCATTCCTCAAACGAATGTTTGGGTAGCTGATCCTTTTTCAAGAATTTTTTTTTAGCGAGACATCATACTTGGTTCGTTTCTGATCACTCATTCTGTACGCAACTCAACTCAACCGTTAGGTCTGGGGGGGGGGGGGGGGAGCTATCAGACTGAGCACCTTAACGACCGGCCAAAACCCGCCTTTACCGTTGATAAGTCACTCTTTTTGACAGGTTTATTAGATTCTCCTCTGCATGACGTTTTGACTTCACTAACTAGTTTCAAGGGAGTCGATTCCGTTCAGAAATGATTTCAAACTATCAAGTCAAAGTTCTTTTTAGCCATTGCCATTTTCCCACTCAGCGTATTACCTTTTACCCCGATTTCCCGTGAAACACGCTTTACGATAAATTTGTGGACAAGGGACGGAAACGCAATGTTTTTCGCCGTTCCCAGTCATTTTCGCCTAGGCCTCCCAAATCAGTTTGGCTTTCAAGTTTTACCAACCCGACACTATCTGTTTATGCCACTGCCATTTAACTCGAAACAAAAAGACACTATCCGTTTGAGAACTGGAGACCTCACAATCTACGTTCAACACTTGATTGTATTGTAAGTTCAGTGCATCCGAGCATGCAAAGAGTTCGAAATTACTTAAATAAACGAAATAACCTCTACTATTTACTGATATTTCACCTGCTCTCATAGTGTCAGGACTCAATGCAGCCATAATGTTCTTAATAAGAGGTAGTTGTATGACTAATATCTGCCTACTTGAAGAGTTGTATACAAACTCAGATTCTTTTGGACACATATATATTTTTCTTTTATTTTTTTCCTACATTTGAGTTTACGCTTAACGATCTTTATCGTTACTCTTAACGTTTTCGTTATTTCTATCATATTGCTGTTGACATTCAAGACAACAAAAAAAATTGATTTTTCTGTTTTGGTTGGAATTTCAGTTTTGGTTGGAATTTTGATTTTGGGTGAAAATTTGAAATTTTCAAATTAACGGCTATATTCATCCGCAAAATATCGTAAATTTTCGCGAAATGTTACAGTTAAATTTGAAAATTTGAATTTTTGTCACAAAAATGAAAAACTGTCACAAAAATGAAAATCTGACACAAAAATGAAAAACTAATTTTTGTTGTTGTCTTGAATGTCAACAGCAATAGTAAACAAAATTTCTGCTGTCATCACAAAGTACTTTGTAAAAAGCGAACTTCTTTCCCCGGTTACAATGCGTGGCCGGCCCAGAGGATCAGAAAGGCAAAGTTGTGGCAGCAATCGGAGCAGAAAGGCAAAAGTGGGGCAGAAAGGCAAAAAGCTTCTGATTAATATGAAGTTTACTTTTACAAGTGATCTCTGGTCATCCATACAATCTTCTTTCTTCTTTTTCTTTACTGAAAGCGAAATTGTACAGAAAGAAAAGTCATAACTAAGTCTAAAAAAGTTAAGGTCACGTGAGAATGTTAATAATCGAGATAATATGTTATAATTAAACTAGATATGATAGAGGAAACAGAAATTAAAGAACTAACTTAAACGTAAATATGAGGGGAGAAAGAGTATGAAATAAAACGAAATCTAGACATGATAAGGAGACAGAAAGGGAAAAGCGAGAAAGGATAGGAAGAAATAATGATAAAATGAAAATAATATTTAATAGAATATCTAGAATATACCTATACACTAGATCTAGTAGATATGATCATGATATATATATAAGGAAACAGAAGTAGAAAAAGGAAAGAAAATTAAGTATGCATATCAGGGGAGGATCAGGAAATAAAAGGGAAAAAAAGCTAGATATGATAAGGAAGGAAATGTAAAAGAAAAAAGAGAGAAAAGAGAGAAAAGCAGGAACAATACCAAGAAAGGAAAAAGAGACTATACACAAAAGAAGAAAAAAAGCTATAACTAGCTTAGTGCGAGCGTCGTGGAGCGTCCCAAACACGCCGCTTCGCGAGAGTCAATGATACGCGCGTTGCCACGCGCAGTTTCTGCCGCAGACATTGCACGAAAGTAGGGCAAGAGACCACGCGGGTTGAGAGGGAAGTCATCTAGCATAGCATCAGCTAGCATGTCTCTCGCAGCAGGTTGCCCCTAACAACGCTCGCGTAATACGCCTGAACTTGGCGTAAGTAGGCTAAGGCCACGGCCAAGAGCACCAGTTGGCTCAAGAACCCAAGGGACAAGTGTTGTGGACAGACAGACAGACAGACAGATAGATAGACAGACAGACAGAGAGATAGATAGAAAGAAAGAAAGAAAGATAGATAGATAGATAGATAGATAGATAGATAGACAGACAGACAGACAGATAGATAGATAGATAGAGACGCAGTAGCAAGCTGATCGTATTGGCGGTGTTTAGTCGCCTCCACGTTGAGACGCCACAGCAAGCGGAGTGGTTGCAGCGAGCCTTAGGGATGATTGAGCGAGTGGGGAAGCGAAGCTGACGTCGATGTCATCCTTGCAAGGCGCCACCATATACGAAGATCCGGATGCTCTCTCGTCGAATCTTGAAAGTAGAGGTGGTCGGGTTCGATTTCAACGACTGCTCCACATCGTCGAAGAAAAGTCTTCTTCTTCTTCTTCTTCTTCTTCTTCTTCTTCTTCTTCTTCTTCTTCTTCTTCTTCTTCTTCTTCTTCTTCTCCTTCTCCTTCTTCTTCTTCTTCTTCTTCTTCTTCTTCTTCTTCTTCTTCTTCTTCTTCTTCTTCTTCTGCTTTTTCTGCTTTTTCTGCTTTTTCTGCTTTTTCTTCTTCTTCTTCTTCTTCTTCTTCTTCTTCTTCTTCTTCTTCTTCTTCTTCTTCTTCTTCTTCTTCTTCTTCTTCTTCTTCTTCTTCTTCTTCTTCAAACGACTTCGTGGTTCGGCCCGGGGATGGTTTTGGAAGTGAAATGAAAATTAATTGCTTTTTAAAGTAAGGTTCACACACATGCGCGATGCCGGCGCTGGCCAGTGCTACTAGTAGGTGCCGGCGATGGTTTCGAGCACGCTGGCCAGCTCAGCCCGCACCAGCGCGTCCTCAACCCGCACCAGCGCCACCAGGTCCGGAAACAAGCGCAGCGTCAGCGCCTTCTCCACGGCCTGCCGCCACGGCGCGCGCTGGTCGCTATTGCCGCTGCTGCTGGTCCTGTGCGGGGCTGGCTGGGTTGGCTCGTCCAGCGCGGCCAGGCCCGCCGCCGTCGGCGACAACGGCATCCAGGCCTGAACAGCCAACACACACACACACACACACACACACGCAATTGAGCACGCTGCAGTGACGAAGATCACCATCTTCGCCCTCATTTTCCTCGTTCACTATCTGAGACAAGACAATGCCCAACACGTCGATTGGAAGCCTTTGTTCCTGAGCGTTCGAACAGTGGGTTCAGAATCGTCACATCACTACGATTCACGAGGAACGATGAGGTCCATGTTGGATGGTATTCAAAACTTTGCGATATTTGCGGTGGTTTCCCGGAAATCTACCGCATTTTCGCCTCCCTTCTCATGTTTTGGGTTTTGTAAGTAAGTAAGTAAGTAAGTAAGTAAGTAAGTAAGTAAGCAAGCAAGTAAGTAAGCAAGTAAGTAAGCAAGTAAGTAAGCAAGTAAGTAAGGAAGTAAGCCAGTCAGTCAGTCAGTCAGAAAGCCAGTAAGTAAGTAAGTAAGTAAGTAAGTAAGTAAGTAAGTAAGCAAGTAAGCAAGTAAGCCAGTCAGTCAGTCAGTCAGAAAGCCAGCCAGTCAGTCAAGTGAGTAAGTAGGTTGTGGGTTGCGCGTGCGCGTGACCTCGGCCAAGCTGCCCAGGCCAGCCAGCAAGCCCACCAGCGGCGCGGAACGGCCCGGCGACGACACAGCCGACGAACCTAGTACAGACAGAGCAGAGACATGGGTAGATAGGTAGGTAGATAGATAGATAAGTAGGTAAATATGAGTAGATAGATAGCTAGATAGCTAGGTTGGTAGATGAGATGTCGCAAAGGAATGTAGTCCTTGCAAAGGAACGCAGTTTCACATCAAACAATAATTTGTGTACTGTGCATGTGTCCGGGATGGGAATCACGGGTAGACTGTGTTCTGGAAAAAGAAGAGGAGGAAGGACGTTGAAGAAAAAGGCAATCTAGGAATGGAGAGTGGGAGGATAAGGAAGAAGAGAAAGAAAAGGAAGCCGTTAGTCCAAGTGTTTTGAGCACCAGATAGATAGATACGTAGATAGATAGATAGATAGATAGATAGATAGATAGATAGATAGATAGCTACTAGGTAGGTAGGTAGGTAGGTAGCTAAGTAGATACATAAGAGGGCTGACAGATATATGGATAGATAGATAGATTACGGGATAGATAGGTAGATAGGTACTTAGGCTAGGTAGGTAGGTAGGTAAGGTAGGTAGGGTAGGAAGGAAGGTAGGTAGGTAGGTAGGTAGGTAGGTAGGTAGGTAGGTAG